>JAPTYQ010000013.1:5526883-5553780 GCA_029814465.1 Ostorhinchus cyanosoma | reverse complement strand
AGACTTTTCACACCATCTGTTCCACAGGTGACTCAAATTTTTTATTTTTGTGTTAGAGCATTTAATTAATTGGTTGCTATCGGAGCGTGAAGGGTTTTTTTTTTTTTTAAGCAATATATTAAAAAAAAAAAAAAAAAAAAGGCTCCAGGAAAACATCTCCTACCCTACCTTTAATATCAAAACCTCTGTTATGTCAGTGTGAAAGCGCCTTCGGAGTGAATGGAATGAGTTAGTGCGTCCATATAAAGCAGGAGTGACCTTCAGAGTGAGAAAAGCTTTATGTTTACCTCAGTCATGCCCGGGGTGATGGTTGGGGCTGCGATGAAGACGACATAAGGAGCAAACTCAGCTGTCCTGAGGATCTTTAAAGCCTGGAGGAACAGGGACATCAAATTATTTCTAGCAGCCCAACACACTCACTTGTGCTGCTCATGCATTTCCATCAACACCATTGACTCATTACTAAAAAAAGTGAAATTATGAGTGTTTATTATGAATGTATAGCTAATTGGGCACCTTTGTTACCTGTGGCTCAACATCAAGGATGGAGATCATGCCCTGAGCATGGATCTGCCTGATAGTCTCCAGCCTGGTTCCGTACATGGCGTCCTCGTGGCTGCCGTACTCCAGGTAGTCGTTGTTACTGATGTCCTGCATCATCTGGTCGTGAGACACAAAGTAGTAGTTCTTTCCGTTCTCCTCGTCTTTCTTCGGAGGCCGAGTCGTGTCTGGGTGGAGACGCAGATGAATGAACACGCGATGAAGGAGAAAGAAATGAGAAAAGGATGAGATGGAAGTCAGTCCTTGCTTTTTTTTGCATTTTTTTTGCGCTGTGAGGCTGTGTGGATGTAGCTTATGTAACCTTCAAAGACCCAAACAGCCTCTGACAACCAAAACCATCTACTGATCTAAAATGTTTAATCATTTCTGATCCACTAAACCTAACAATACATGAAAACAACTGGTGTAAAATGCAGATTGTCATCAGATATGACCCATTTGGACGTTCAGAGTTGGATCAGTGACAGTGGATGGATACATGTTTTTTGCAGGAAAAATGAACCTTTTCCATCAGTTTTCTCTGTTTCTGACATAATAACTCTCAACTTTAGTCTTAGTTTTTATGAGCATCAACATGATCAGCAAATTAAATACAAGAAAATACTAGCAGTGGGTATTTATGGGTTATAACAGAGCAGCAGAAATACAGCAGTTTGCTTCCAATTAGCTTTTTCGACTCTGTTTAGGCTCTTTCACCACCAAATGCCAGATCTGCACAAACCAGCTCAGAAAATGAATGTATTTCAAAAGCTTATATGTATGAACGAGCTCCATTTTTCTAGCCCAATGCTGCTTTAAGCTTTAAACTGTAGCTGTGGAGTTGCGTTAGTGTGTAAGTGTCTTCTTACGAGGGATGGGGTAGGCGAAGCGGTCAGGATGTTTGGTGATGAGTGTGTTCTTGATGTGCCTCCTACCAACTCCGTGCGCACCTAAATAAAAGTAGACAGCAGAAAAAAAAGAGATCAAACTACTGCGTATGCAAAGGGAAAGAAAACTCACACTGCATTTTTATAAATCCACTTTACTTTTTCAGTCCACGGTGGCACAAAAGTGTCTACTACGCTCTAAGAAAAAGAGAACAAACTAAATTAACACCAGTTTTACAGCCGTTACTCACCAAGTAAAACCAGCGTTTTCCTCTTGAATGACGGCAGCTTGACGACTTCTTCATACGTGACCAGATCTAATTGGTCAAATACTGCAGCAGGAGGGAGAGACATGCAATTAGCGCTGCATTTGTTAATTCAAGGTATACCGTTAAATAGTATGGGTTCAGCTAATTATCAAGAACCGACACAAATGTGGAGTGTAAAAATTATGAATATGCCTTTCTTGTTCTACAGCACTACATTGTCTGTGATTTTTATATTAATATTTATAATGGGTAAGTGATAACAGTCTAAAGCAATTAATAATGCACAATAAGACATCCCAGAGTTTATTAACATCTCCCTAAAACACAACATTATAACCTTCATGAATTTTTCTTTTAATTGGACAACTTTAAATATGGACAGCCAAAGAAAACAAGAAAAATTAGTGGCAAGGAAGTTTGTGAACCCTTAAGAATGTTACCTTTTGCAATAACATATAAACAGATACTGTCATTTATAAAAAAAAATGATGGCAAATGATCTAAAATGTTTTTGTGTGGAAAAGGAATGCAAATCTATGACTTCAACAATCAGTGTGATCCCCTTTTCTCTTAATAAACAAACAAATTTGAGCAGAAAGTGACCGTTCGTAAGGGTTCGACAGATTTTCCTGCGTGCATTTCATTTCAACACAAACTTTGTGAGTAAATACATGAGGACTGAACAGAAGAACAGAGAGGATAGGTTAATGTTAATTCCAATTGTTTTCTCTCTGTGGCTTAAATCAAGCTTCAATCAGGTGCTTTTTAATATTTAAAGCTGAATTATTCAAATGATACCATAATGTAAATCATCTCGGTTCAAACAAGCATCAAGAAGACCTGACCAAGGTCAACTGCCCTGAGAAAGCATTAAAACCTGCTTATTTACACTAACCTTGGTCAGAACAAAACAGAACTAAGCTGAACAACGCTAAAATGACTAGTATTCTGCCAAAGTGGATTAAATTCTGGTGGCAAACCAGACAGAGCGGCTCTTAACAACACAGCTGTCACTCAGAAGTCAAGGAAACATAAGGAGAAAAACAAGCAGAGAGTTTAGGGAGAAAAACACAGAAGCTGAACGCCAGCTGTCTGGAGTTACTTACATGCAGCCATGTCATTGGGTAAGAGACAGCATGAAATATGGACAGAGGGTGGGAGTGGAAGGGTTAATAAAACAGACACCATAAAAGAAGATCGATTGAACAAAAATACACCAAACAGGAACAAAAACTCAAAAGTCAAAAGCTGTTAATTGCAACATTGTTAGTCACTAGACATCAAGGCAAAATTTTAACAGCAGTAGGAAAGGTCTCAAAGGGAAAAATGCAACAGGCGTGCAGCTGTTAGACACACCGAACATTACAGAGGAGATTCACCAAGTCTACCTGCTCACCATCACACATCATACTAGAGGATCATTCACATCATCTATGCATTCTTCAGTTTGTGTCAAACATGTCCCTGATCCATTTTCACAGCACTGTCAGGTGTTAGCGGAAGCCGCTGGTCCATTTCCCTGCTTCCTTGTGTTCTGGCTTACCTGCATTGTGCTTGGCCAGATATTTGTCTTTGTACTGTTTCTTTTTCTTGCCAAACCAGGTACAACTGGCCTGCTGCTCCTGTTTGGTTTTCTCCATCGCTATGCAGGCCACACGCCTGAAAAACAACACATATATTTACTTTTCTGTTCTGTCTCTGTTTACTCTATTCTGCAGAGCTGAAGCAAACACAGAACTTGCACACATCACTGTACTCCAAATAAAATAAAATAAGACTGAGTCAGAGTATGATCCATGCCTGCACAGTTTTGCTTTAACTTATGCACATAAATGAAAGGACTAGCATTAATGCTGTGGCTGGAGCTTTGGCTGTGACTGATCATCTATAGTTGAGACCACAGGGACAATAATTCTTCAACCCCAAATCACTTTGACAAGCGTTTCTAATGCAACTGTTTGCATGGACAGTACAGTTGGCCAAGAAATCAAATGACAATCTCTTGAGGTTCAATCACAATTCACAATCTGAATCACAATTTTCTCACTTTATATAAAAATAGGTGAGTTACAACCAAACTACAAATATACCTTTACTGTTTTGTTCTACTTTTTGGTTGTGGCTTTGGCTGTGTTCGTTATTGTTATTTACCTAGAAACTCTGCATTTTTGCAACATTTTGGATCAACATTAGTACAATATTGACAATAACTAGATAAAGAAAACACAGTTTACTTCAGTCCACATTTTCCGGTGCACACAGCTGCGCTGTTTCCATCGATTACCGAGACTGTGGCGATGTAATTTGTCCCACTGGATTTTTACGAGCAATCAAAGACATTTTCACACTTGGACAACTCTTAAGAATCTGTGTAAATCAGACTCACTGCACATCAGAGCTCAGAAACCGACCTGCTGCTGAGAGATTTAGGGTAATTCTTCAACATTAATCCTCCACCAGCAGCAAAACCACATATTACACTCTACAAGTTCACATGGACTAAATCAATACACTTAACACAGACAGATGCTGTGGTCCTGCTAAATGACTAACCTAGCCAGCTGAGAGGCTACAAACCCATAGGTTAGCGCAACACCTACAAGCAACACTATAACATACTGTAATTACCCCTGAAAACAAGCCTTTTACAGCAAATTTAAAGCAGAGTAGAAAAGCACTGCTATTTATTTTTTTGACATGATCTATACACCCCCAAAAATGAGATCATCTGTCAAATTAAGATCTAACATGGATGTGTTTACATGCTCTGGGTCTAACACTCACCACTCCTGCAGCTCAGGTGAGGGGATCAGGCCTGCAGTGCCGTTTTTGGTATTCTCCAGCTTTCCCTGCCACCAGTTGTGGTCGTCCTTGGAGATGATCTGAATGATGTCTCCCACCCGGAAGCGAATGCCCGCCTCTTTACATGGGATGAGGTCGTCCTTTGATGGATCGTACTCAAACTGAGCGCGTACATAAATCTGTAGAGTAGAGAGGAAAAGGCAGAGGGACATTTGTTAGGCACCGCAGCTGTGACGTAACACATGACTGGGATCATAGGAGGATACAGGGGAATAACATGATGGGCCAGACAGCCCAGAAGGAACAAGACTGGCTACTGTGTTGCAAAAAAAGTCAGAAATGCCGAGCTGATGCTCTTTATTACGAGAGAATAGACAGTGGAGTGAAATCACGAGCATATAAGCCAAAGCAGTAAAGACAGACATAGAGTTTAATGAACAGCAAGTTATAAAACAAAGCGCTCTCACACTGCGCTGCCTATGGGTACGCCTGTGTTATCGACAGCTTATGCACAGACGTCTACACTTTCAGACGCCCTCTATGTCCACTGGACCAGACATGACGACTAAGCCTTGACAGCTAGTATGGGAGAGTCCAGACACCACAATGATGACAAACCAAACGCTGTAATGGGAGGGGTGGGAGGAGTTAGGAGCTACTTCTACCAGGGGGTCCGCTTGGAGGCATCTTACCTTGATGGACAATTTGTCCTTGATAGCAGGTCTGGAGATCTATGGGGTTGAGAGCATCACACACACACTTACACATATATCATGCAGTAGAAAACGCAGAAAGGAGGCGTGATGAGGGACCCGTGGTGGGACACTGATTGAAACATGTTACATTGTTTGGAATGCATTATTTGGGTCTATGTGTGTGTGATCTTTTTGCATGACAGATAAATCATGCAACAGACAAAAATGGCTGATATCAGCACTGAATGGGTAATGTGTAGAGACATTTATTGCCAAGACAAACAGTATTTCTAAATGTTCAACAAATTATGTTTTGTGTTTCAGATCTTCTTTTCAACATGATGGAGCTTGGAGATACTGTGCAGGAACTAAGGAGACTAAAGCTGAACTCAGGGGAATTTGTTCTAAAACTGATGAAAGGAAATTAAAAACATTCATGCATACTAAGACCTGAGTCTGACCCTATGTCTTGTGCAATGGAATGAGTGGTATATATATATATATTTACATCAGTAAATGAGACAAACAGACTGACTGAAGAAGTGCAGTCATGCAATAACACAAAAAAAAGGAAGGAAGGAAGGAAGGAATCTCACCTGACGTCCTTTAGGCTGAATCGTCGATGGCAGATCCTACATGGACAGACACAAGGTTTCAGTTTTCAGAATTCTATGACTTAATTATTTTGTTTAAACACAGGCATAAACATTGAAAAAGAGGCAAAAATCTGTTAAGCATTGACAATGGCTCATGTTGACATCTCCTCTTGGAAAATCCTGAACCTGAACCTTGATGACGAGTCAAAATTTAGCCCGTGTAAGTCGTGAAATCTGAATTTAAAAAAAAAAAATCACATTTATCACCTCTGTGCCTGCCCTATAACCACATTCTGCCAAAGTTGGTTCATTTATCAGCTGTTGAAAAGGAAGCAGTTCTTTGGTTAGAACCAGAGTGACAGGAAAACCTCTTTATCAGTTAGTTTGTGGGTTTGAATCTGAAATAGTGTAATAAAACATGACACTGAGACAACACAGGCAACAAAATGACTGTTTTTGTTGTTGAATTTTGGAAGGTTTACTGGCTTCAGTTCACTGTGGGAAATGATTGTATAACATCAAGAATATGTGGCAAAAATGAAAATGAAATAAGTGTAGCTTAGACTTAGATATTCAAGTTTTGGGCAGGCCTTTCTCATGTGGTAAAACCTGTACTGCATATTTCAGGTCATTCTAAACTAAAAAATTCCAATGGTCCCCCAGACTATCGACCTGGGTCTAACACCTGATGATGTAATTAAAAGACAAGACGTTTACGTATTTAAAATATGAATTCTTGTTTGTAAAAAGGTTGTCACAAGGAACTGATTTTAAAAAGTGACCCTCATCGAACACAGCAAAGGCTGGACATCATAGAGGAAATATACACTATGGATAAATTTACATCTGAGGATTAAGGTGGGAACTTTTAACTGAAGACAGGAGAAATGGACCATATTCAAGGACACTCATTTTTGTTACCAGATCTGATGCGGAAAAAGCAGATGAGTGCATATGGAACAGCCAACACCCCTGTGGTTTTCTGCTCTATTATTGTTGTTAATGTGCTGTAAATGTATTTTAGAAAAGTAACAAAAAAAGTTTAAAACACCTGTACTGCATATGTGTCATGCGATTCTCTGTTATACGGATGTCCCTAAACTACCCCGCACTCTTGTATCCATTTTCAGAAGGATACAGTGGGTGGAGTTAGAATGAGAATGGGATAAAATTATTCTTTAGTAATTAAATAGACCACCATAATCTGTACGAGCTTCCCTTTATTTAGTAACTTACCAGAATAGAGCTGGTTACACTGGCATGACCGTTTGCAGGGGACTGTCGGGATACGTCTGGTGACTCTTTCTGTTGTTCGAGACACAAAACAGTTTTGTTTCCGATCTTTGCCTGATTAATATGCAAGAAACGTATGAGTAAGTGGCTGTGTTTGCAATCCACTACCTCACAAGACATTGATTGGGACCGGTAACTGGGTACAATCTTAAAGGTGATGCTACCCCTCATCTCCCTCTGTGGAAGCAAATGCATGTTCGATATGAGTAAGCGGTACAAAGCTCTCTAAATTCAGTGGTTTTAACATTATACAAGGGCAGACTTACCAGCATCTTTTGGAGTTGTTCTACCGTCTGATTGGCAACGCTGATGCCATTAATCTCACGGATTTCATCTCCTACATGCAGAGTCCCTGAAGCGCAGAAATAATGAAATAATGAGGGCCATAAACAAGACTCTTGGGAGAAATAAGATCAGTGCTTCGCGCACCAGAAACTGGGAAATCCCATGGGTAACTAGCATGGCTCTGGGGGACTAACCGACTAATATAAGGAAGAGTTACATTTCACTGTTAAGTTCAACTATCTTAATCCAAAGAGAGAGAAGAATATACTCTGAGAATGAACTCTCCAGCGACTAATGCCTGATGATAAATCCCATCGGTAGAGAAAATCACACCAGGGCCAATTAAGTACACAGGAGTGATGCTAGCTTTTGCGTCCTTTTTTTGTAATTATCTTTTTATTATTTTCAGGCAGCATTATCTTATCAGCATTTTACATCATGTATATAAGTTCTGTAAAGACAAACATACGCATACAGGGGAGCAATGACAGAATTAGCAAAAATATACATAGTAACCTAAAACGGAGTTAATGGGAAATTCCATGCTTTCCTTCCAGAAACTCTATTCCCACGTATAAGATTAACAACGGAACCTTTAATGTGTGTAGCATAATTATTAGACCATCAAAAGTCATCAAAAACAATGGCTATGCAATCAAGTACTAACTCCTGTGTAAATCATTATATTTGTCCAAACAAATGTACCTTCAGTTGTACCAGGCATTAAAATGAACAAGAAATTGAAGCAAACAAGGAGTGATCTAACCATTTTTTTCTGCGACTGTATATGCATGTTGCTCTTATCACGTAAAATCAGCTCATAATAATAGCGTTACGAAATCAACCCAGTTTTTCCAGTACTTCCTTTGTGTGTCCTTTTAATGTAGATGCATACCTTGTCGATGAATCATTCCACCGTGCATGATGCGCGCCACAATACAGTGGTTGAGGTCATTCATTTTGAGAGTAATGCCCTTCAGGAGACAAGAACACTCAGGATCAGTTTTACATATTACTGTAAAGAAGCAGAGTGAGGCTACGTTCAGACAGCAGGTCTTAATGCACAATTCGGATTTTTGGGTGATTTTTTTTTTTGTGTGCTCGTTTATATTACAGATTAAATGCCACTTCTGTCAGTTTGGAGTATGAACAGAATGCAACCCTGAAGTGACCCGGATGGTGCACAGTCCATATATGACCACACAGGGGCGCACGGTGTTTATGGAAGTAGGTATGTTTTTGTCATCACACTGCAAATATCTAAATCTTACCGAGTGCATTTTTCTCATTTCTAGATGAAATATCTCATCACGTTTAAAATTAAACACAATCGCCTAAAGAGTAACTTTTCAGTGAGGTAAAATAACATTTTTAAACAACAGATCGTGAAAATCTTAATTCAAGAAATCTTAAGATAATTTTCACTGTTCCAATGGCAATTGAATGAAGCCAAAAAATCTGCCAATGGAAAACATTTTTGCAGTGCAATCCTTCTCCTGGGACACAGAATTGTGACATTTGCTGTATTTATTTATTTATTTATTTATTTTACTTGTATGTCCTGCATCATAACAGCAGAGTGGTGGTCTGACTTCTTGTTACACTGAACAAACAAGAGGAACTGCATAAAGTATATGAGGCTCCCCTTTATTTTGAGTTTTGTTGAACCACATCTTCATGCCAGACCCGACGGAAAGAAACAGGGGGAAAGAGAAGAAAGAAGAGAAGGAGAGAGCAAAGGGGAAGGGGGAGAGAGAGCATCAGCAACAATAATGATAATCACAATAACGTTTGGCGTATTTCAATGACATAAAGGTCGGATAAATGTAAGATGGCTGTTCAGACTGAAGTCATGTCACAAAATATCAGATATGTATCGGATTTAGGAAAACATATGAAAGTGGTGTGGGTCGGATTTGAGCTGTTCAAACGGTCTTTAACAGATCGATACAGGTCACATATGGGAGCGAAAAGTTAGCGTTTTTTTTTTTTTTCTGCACCTGAGGCGAAATGCATCTACCCACCATGGGCTCATCGGTGTTCTTCTGAAACTGGACCAGGCGGACTCTGGTGACATTCTCCAGGTCCATGTCTCCGTTTGTACTGTCTGGGGAGTCTCCGTTCAGGTATGGTGAAGTGGGTGGGGGGGTCACCCTTAGTGCCTCGTCGCTGTACACCTCGTGGGCCACAACATCGTGGGTCTGCAGCAGAGCCTGGGTGGACACACAGAGTTCTGCTTTTAAAGGAGAACCCAGTAGGTACCGACACATTAAGATGTTTGAGGACATCGGTACTCTAGAATGAGAATGATGGATTAAATGGATGAATAAGTAGCAACTAAGAAAAGACGAGCCAACTTCCAGTCAAGAGTTAGGAGCAGGAGCTTGCACATGCAGTCTCACTGTGTGCCAGTGGATAAGCGCAGTGTTACAAAGAGTGTGGCTTACACTAATCCTCTTATGGCACCGATCATGTCACACACTGACACAATGCACTTTTACAAACACATCTACAAGCAGCGTTTGCCAAATGATCGCATCTGCTCACCGTGACAACATGTTCACTTATGATGACAGCCGTGAGCAGCTGCTACTGAAGGGGTTCGACTTATCGTGGCCATTAGTGTAACAACAAAACGGCACGGAAAGATGTTTACGCGGGCATCGAAACAGATTTTAACACCGAGGGAACCAAAATGACAGCATCACCGATCACAACTGCCCTCACTATTATGTTTGACTAAATCTCCATTTTAATAGTGGCTGCGGTGACTACTTCTCATATTTTAATATGGTGTCGTGAGAATGACACATGCATAATCAAAGTTCCGCTTATTCTCGCCAATTCAGGTGTCAATAAATTCATAACATATGCACACACTGACACCGTTTGATTAGCGTCGACTTCAAGAAAAACTGAAAAGCGCCACATTATGATTCTGTTTTTATCCAGGTTTACTTTAACTGATGATAACACACAACCCTAAATGGCACAAAAAGGTCTCAAATAAAAACCCGTAAGTTTCTTTCCATCTCCTACCGTCCTAAGGCTATTATCTGTTAAATATGTGCGGCGGGATGCTCCACTGTCAGGTCAGAGAGCAAGGCAGGCTAACAGGATTAGACCGGCCCAGGTTGACAGCTCCAGTAAGCGAACGCGACCGAGGCGGCTGGAAAACGCCTCGTCTTGTGTGCTTTTAATGTCGCTATATACATGTCAGACTCACTTTTTCAGCCAAAGAAACCAGAGTACAGACGACCCGACCGTGTTTATATTCACATATTAAAAAAAAAAAAAAAAAAAAAAAAAAACATATCCCAAAGTATTCTATATGTCTTCAAAATAAGCTGCACATTTTCCTACCTGATTCCCGTTTTCACTTTCAGTCCGTCATCAATATCCTCCCCAGTTGTTCTTTTACTGTTTGGTCCATTTCATCTCACAATCATGCAGGTGCCAACACTCATTGTGATTGTTGCACTACTTCCATCTGGACCCCAGTCCCATCTCATTTTCTCTTCACCCCTTCGTTTTGCTCTAATGCGTCCGTATCCTCATTTTTTTCCCCCTTCACCATGTGTTGGTCCCTACTTGTGGACTCTCCAAGCTCAGGTGCTAAGCAGCTTTGTGGATTGTCACAAAAAACCCCACCTCTGACACTGTGGGCTATAATCTCAGAAAGCAGTCCGTGTGCACAGATAAGAGCAGACGACGCAAACGGACGCTCAAGACCGTTTCTGTTGCTGTGTGGTGGGTTTGTGTGATGTCCTACCATGAAATGCGGCTGTGTGAGGATCCTCCTGAGCTCCTTGGCCTCCATATTTTCTGGGTAACATGAAATAGTTTCCAGCACCTGTTGAAAAACGGCAAGAGGAGCATAGCAATAAAGATTTTAATTGTACACCTCGGTAAAATATACTCCTAGTTTTACTGTTTATAGGTGTGTCATTGTAGAAAGTATTGATGACATTTATCCCAATTTCCCGTAAAACATCATCATTTAGAGCATGTATTTCCTGAAAATGATGTCTCATCAAATTGACAGACTTCAAATAATGCAACACAAACAATGCAAACCAGTAACTGTGGTCTCTAAGAGTAAAAAAGAAGCAGCTTATCTTTATTTGAAAGTTTGTGTATTTTCTTCCTAATCACCTGCAAAATCTTCTTTTTATTATTTTCAGGCAGCATTATCTTATCAGCATTTTACATCATGTATATAACTTCTATATATGTAAAAGGGGGTCTATATGCACGTGACTCTTATCAAGTAAAATCAGCTCTTAATAGTGTTACAACATCAACCCACCTGCAAGAGGTTTTAATGGCGTTCGTGTCCAGAAATTTTTAGCAGTTCCTGAATTTATTTTTCCACAGTTCTAGATGAACTTGTTCATTTTTGAAGCACAACTCCAGGACCAACTCATCCTCATCCTCCTCAACATTATCATCATCATCATTTTGTGGTAAATCTGTTTTCCCCAATGAATGGGGAATTTGATGATATCATCTCTTTCTCTGCTCTCATGGAATGTCTGGTAAAGTCAAAACGTCTGAGTCTCACAGATACTGGTGTGACTGTGACATCTCTCTATGTTCTTTCTTGTTGTTGTGTATGTTCCATGCTGGGGTTTTTTTTTCGCTCTTTTGCTGCTGGAGTCCAAGTTTGAAGTGGCTCTAAAAAAATCTAGTCTATTTTGGAACCATTTTGCAGGTAGAAATACTTGCTGCAGACTCCTCTTACTGATGCTTTTCAAGCTCAGGTTATCAGTGTCATTCTTCTGTATAAATAGAGTTATAAATGTCTTTCTTGTGTATTTTTAGGTTTTCGATGTATTGTAACTTAAACATTCAAGTCATTTGAGTCATCGTCTCACCTCTTTGGCCCTCTGAACTCCATCACTAGGGGGATTTCGGATCTGAGGAGACGACCTGGTGTTGATTTTATCGTAGAGCTGAAAAAACAACCAGACAATAACTGAATGATTCAGAGAAATAATAAATGATTAGACCATAGATAGAAAGGATACTACTTGACTTTTCATGACACCTTGTGGCCATTGTTCAAACTACACATAAAAAAAGCCTGAACATTGTGGTTTACTCACATCTAACAGGGTGTGGAGGTGCTGATCCTGGAAGACACTGTGGAGAAAGTCCATGTCTTTCTCACTGCAGTCTGTCAACGCATGAATCTCCTCTAGACTATCCAAAACCTGTGATACTGCCCCTGTGCACACACACACACACAGCTATAAGTTGCACCTTTATATAAAGCTGGTATAAAAAGGAAACATATATATTGATAAACGTAACAAGCATTCCTTCCAAGCATTCAGTACGACACAAAATGCAAACACGGACACATGACGTACATATCAGCATACGCACACAATATTACAACCAAAAACAGGCAAAAAGAGATGCTACACAAAAAAACAATATAGACAGACACACAGACAAAAAGACAAAAACGACACAACAGAAAAAAAAAAAACACACAGAAACACTCAGAACTATTTAACCCCAAGTACCTGCTGCATCGCCCACACATGCAGCAAAACCAGAGAAACAGCGGTACATGGCATCAATACAACATCAGGAGAAAGTCACTGCAGTAAGTCACTATATACATGGACTGTGGATGAAGGGTTAAGAGCAGTGCACCCAAGAAAACAATGCAGAATAGAAAATGCTAAAAAAGAAGAAAATACTACTAACAGATATAAGTTTGATATTTGATTATGAAGGCATTTTGTGATTTTTTTTTTTAGTGGTGTTAAAAAGGGACCACTTGCATTGCCCTATAACAAGTTGAGTCTCAAGTCTGTAATGCTAACAATAAAGCATGACATACATATTTATACATATTTCATATTCTAAAAAATATTGTCCTTTAAGAAAAAAAATGAGACTTGTTACTGTGACAAATGAAAAGAGTGACAGCAGAGGAAAAAAAACATGCACTTCAAACTGTTAAAACTTGAGAAAAAATACATTTACATGCATCGTAATATTCCAGCCATGAAAGTATTTGGAAGCTGACTTAATTATTATCATGAGCTACATTTAATTAATAAACAGCAACGGTTGTGAGGTACAAAACGCAAGAAAATGACTAACTAATGTGGGGTTTTTTTTATCAATGCTGGGTAAAAAAAAAAATTTAAAGACTGAGCGTAGATTTTACAGAGGATGTAGTAGATGCAGTTTCAGTTATATTTTTGGGTCGACAGTCATGCCCACATCTAAAACATTTCGCACTTCTTTTTTTTTCATCATTACACCTGTTCACATAAGTCTAACATCTTACGCTTCAGTGCGAAAGTAAAGACAGTAGTTGAAAGAAGCTTCCCTGATCTGTAGTCGTAACTGTACGCAGCTTTTTAACTGTTAGCCGAGGAAGAAATAAAGTATTAGAAATAAGAAAAATGGCCGCAAGTCTACAACTAAAGTTTGACACTTTTGAACTGAACTATGGAGCTGTATTACTCTGTATTTGGGTGACTGATGAAGAAATAGGAGGCAATATAAGATTGTTATATCTCTCTATGACTGATATTGTACTCCTGTAATTTTCTTTGGTAAAAACAAATATTAATTTTCCATGTGATTTCCCTTTCAATCAGTCTTTTACAAATTTTTACATACAGTGAGAATCAACAATTCTTTGGCCAGTTTAGTACCATAGAAGCAGTCCTCTGCTTATAAACTGGGGCCCTTTAACATGTGATAAAGACACAATTTACATTATAATCTTGAATAAATTAAGATGTTCTGCATAACTACAAACACATTTTAAAATATTTATGGTATTTCTATTGTATTCCATTTACTTGTGCTTTTATTCATGGGGCCCTACGTCAGAAAATATCTTTAAAACAAAAAAAAAAATAAGAAAAATGAGCAGAAACGTCATATTTGTTTTTCATGTCACAAATGAGTGTAATCCTCATCACCTTTGTTTGTTTTTTTTTAATCCCACAAACTGATATTTTGAATGTTGTGGGAATATGTGTTTACAGAGCTCGCCATGACTGGAATAATGAAGATAGATGTAAACAGAATATTATCTAAACAGGTCATTGAATGAATTTAACAAGCATCATTTAAAAAAAAAAAAAAAAGTGTGTTCTTTAAAAGAAGACAGGAGAGGAGACAGAGAGGGAGTGATTTAGAGGGAGAAAACCAACATCATCAAACAATTTGGAAAATAAAATATTAACGGAAGCCTGCAAAAACGTCATGATGATATCGCACACCAAGACTCAAAGGGTGGGGAGGGGGATACGTACTTTCAGCAGCTAGCAGTCCTAGAGACAGCACAGCAGAAGAAAAAAACAACACCAAAGAAAGAGAAGCTGAGATTAGAGGAGGTTCACAGCGTTTACGGAGTTTAACATCTCACAAAGAAGCAGAACAAAGACAAAGACAGAGAGGGGAGCGATCGCTGTGAGGAAAGCGCGAGGAAAAGGTAGGGAGGAAAAAAGAAAGCAGAGGTAGAGTGTGCAAATAAAGAGGAAAAAGTCAGCAAAAGCACAAGCAGTCTATGAATACGCTGGCTAAGTACTCTGCTGCAAGGATCTACTCCTCTGTATAAGTCAATGACCTGCGACATGTCTGCACAGCTGCAAAAATAAACCAATCACCAGGAAGCATGACTTCCAGACTGCTGCCTCAGCAAATACGGACTTATCAAGGCAAAGGAATGTCTGTCTGCAGCAGTGGGGGAAGAAGTATTAAACGTCTTTTATTTAACTAACAAGACCATTTACACACTATGAAAACACTCCATTAAAAAGCAAAAGTTCTGCATTCAAAACCTTGTAAACCATCTCAACTATGAACATAAAGCATGAATAGTAAAAGCCAATACTGTGCAGGAAAACTGTATGACGTTTTTGGATTCATATTGCTGCTTTAAGTTGAAGGTTGAGCAGGATAATTAATCAGTTTGCAATTATAGAAGAAGAAAAGGCTGCAATGTAGCGGTGCAGTATAGTATAGTATAGTATAGTGCCAATATAATGGATTCAGGGACACTGGGCAGAGGGACACTTCTGGAAGTCACAACCTTTTTTTTGCACTTTTACTATTTTGTAAATGTTGATTTAAGCCACTTTAGACTAAATAAAATACCTCGTCAAACTATCTGTGCATTTTGTAAACTAGGTCAGTCGAGTCCGTTGTCAATTCTGTCCATAAAAATCACAATGTGACTAAATTCAATGCTATGTAACTAGAGCTAAAGCTGTCATACATATGCTCTGGAGAACAAAGTATAATTAATCACTGCAGCAGACAACACATATAAATAGATTCATTAGGTGGAGATATATCACAGAACAGAATTTTCAGTTAATAACAAAAGCTCACACCGAGCCTTATACTAGTGTTAAGTATATCACATGCAAAGGAAGTGAAAGTCCATGTCTGAGACAGGGAAGTGGGGCTATGAGGAAACATCTGTCTTCGTTTCAACACAGACAGAATTTACGGTCTGAGAATAGAACCCATGAGATTAGAAACTGAGCTAGAAAGTGAATGCCTTGGCTGTGCTGTTGAACGTTTCATCTTTGGTCCTGAATGACACAACACGTGATAATACTTCACATATCCGGATGGGGAACTAAATCATTTAGGAGATGTGCCAAAAATATTAACCGAGCCTAAAATAGTAAATTATCCTACCTTCATCCACTAGTGAGTATATTGTGGCTTTTCGAGATTTACCTGAAGACGTGGGATCGTCTGTAAAATCATGTAGCTCCTCAGGAGGGTCACCATAGTAAGAATTAAACTTGTGGCTTGATACGGCAGCCAGCACAGCACCCTGGGATACAGTATTGAGAGAACATCTCAACAAATCTTCACATTCTGGCCTTGTGAATACAAGACATACATCTTGGGTAACACTTGAGAAAATAAGAATTTGGGTCGATGATAAGATGCAGCTGTTGTGTGGAGAAGGTGACACTTCATCTGTTTTCAGATATCAATCATTGCTGATCTGTACATTTAACATTTTCATCGTGCTGACCTTCAGCTTCCTCCGAGCGTTGAATTTCCTCAGCTGCTCCACCGTTTCTGGCAGGTGGATCTTGTAGGCGTATCTGTCCCTCTCCTACATACACATATAATCCACATAAGGGTGAGAAGAAACCATCACTATAAATGTGGCGACACATTCACACACACTCACAGCACAAGCGAAACTAGCAAAGACAATTAATGCACCCGTCTTAAATGTGTTAAAGGGGTCATATTTTGCTAAACCCACTTTTATTAGTCTTTGGTAGATTTATTTGTGTATTTGGGGACCATAATAGTTCATAAAGCTTGAATTTGAACCCTCCAGGTGCTGCAAAAGCTGTCTTTATATTCATTCTGGCAAAAATCAAGTGAATTTCTACATCCTTTTTAAATTCCTGCTTCATTTGTTACGTAGTTACATCACGACATTTGCACATATAAGGTCAAGACTTCCGACGAACATTTCTCCAAATACAACACAATTGTTTATCAGCAGCAGCGGTTCGAATAAAAGCTGAAAATATGTCCAAACTTCAGGCCAATTGCCTAAAATGTTCAGCTTTTGGTTGTCTTAACGTGGCTCATTTGCATTCAAAGGGCCAGCGCTCCTTCTCATTAAGACTCTCCACAGACAAATGTAAAAAAAAAAATAAATAAATACTGGGGAAAATGGGATGCTTATGTTAATCAAAGAAATCCTTGAACCTGTATAATATAATTTGTCCTGAACCGGTTTGTGTTTAATTTGTGTACAAGTTGAACCTAGATGCGCTAACTGTTGTGATCTGTTTTTTATTCTGTATATTGCAAACATTTGTGTATTAAAAATAAAGTATTTCTGTCGTCATTACTCAGAAATAGGGTTGAAGATGGACCTGTGAAGTTGAATTAATCAAGAATTCAAACCCAAACGTGGCATTTACAGTTTATGTAGACCACAGGGAAGTGTTTGAAAATGCATAATTCCATTTAAAAAACAAAAGCAAAATATCACTCCTTCAACAGCAGTAGTGTACGAGTGTGGTCTTGCCTTCAGCCAGGGGTGGTTGAGAGCCTCGTAGACAGTGATTCTCTCAGCGGGGTCCAGCATCAGCATGCGTCTTACCAGGTCCTTGGCACTCTCAGAAATGTGGGCCCACTGGCGCGGATTCATCTGAGCACAAACCGAGGCAAAAACTGAACAATAGACACTGTCAGGGGCATGCAGAGTGCTGATAATCAACATCACAGTTGTTGCCATGGTCACAGGTGGGCAATGAGGACAGCTGGGATGGAGAACAAATCCGTGTTAACATGTGATAACCTTCCCCTTCATGGATGCTTAGTGCAGAGTCTCCATATTTTATTGTAGTAAAACTTAAGTTGTATGTAGTAGTAGAGCTTTTTTATCCTGACAGCTTTATCTTTTATGTAAAATAAAATCTTACACTTCAATGACAGATGTTGATCGGTAGAGTTTCCCTGCCTCTTCATTAGGCTGTTGGGTGTGATCGCACTCCCCTCACATCACTTTTTAATGTAGAAAATTCACTGATGCTGCTTTTCCACTGACGGTATCAGCTCAACTCAGAGTTATAATTGGTGTTTCCACTGTGTGAGAACAGGGATCACCAGATATAATCAGATCCTATTTCTGGTATAATTTTTGGTGAGGTTCCCGGCCAGCCAAAGCCATGCTAAATTTCACATAAACATCAAGGAGACCATAGATTAATCAATCTAGAATCATTGCTGCAGGCTAATAATGATATTCGAAAGCTCACTGGCAGTGACTGGCAATCATTTTTGGTTTTTGTTTCTTTTTTCTTTATAATTTTGGGTTTTTTTAGTATTACTCTTCCTTTTTCTTAATGTGCTAAGATGTCAATGTGTCTATTCATACCCCTTGTCTGTAACACCTGTGCGTTATGTCCTAAAAAAACAAATAAAAAAAGATTTTGATTAAAAAAATATATGTCACCGTGTCATGAGGTAGGACATCACATCAAGTGAGAGATGACGCTTATAAAGCACCTGAGCTACAGGTTTGTACAGATGCGGAAAAAATTATTAGATCACCCTTGTTTTCTCAGTTTCTTGTTCATTTTAATGTGTGGTACAATTAAAGATACATTTGTTTGGAAAAATATAATGATTTACCCAGGAGTTAGTACTGGATTGCATAACCATTGTTTTTGATGACTTTTGATGGTCTAATAATTTTTTCCATGACTATATACTCTACCCAGAAAAAAAAAATCATAAAACATTTTATTTCAGTATTTATGACTTCCAGGTTTCATTTCTAAACACGCTGAAGATTAAGTCTCACTATGACGACCGCCGATGCTGAGATAGAACAATCCTGCAGAACAGGGTCAAGTGAAGTTGAGTCAACTTCAAAGGAAATGAGGCCTTCAGAAGAAAGCCAGTTTAAGTGTTGAGATACGACAATTTTATCGCAAGCTAATCTGCAAACATCAGGCACCAATACATCACCTCTGACATTCATATTTCTTTGATGTACAGCATGAGCATGACACATCGGTATGTAACTTGAGTCCCAACAAGTGCGGTTTGGACTAGAGTTCAAACAAGAATACAAAAAGCACATGGTTCATTACTAATAAACCAATAAACTGAAAAACATTACCAGCTCCATTCAGAGGGTCAAGTAAAAAGTGACACCAGGTTGGTAAATCTCAAAATAAACAACCCTAATCAATAAGAATTAAATAGATGCTTTCCACAGATGGCAGCTAAGGAGCGCGCTATCTTGCTTGCTTGTTGATAAACAGGAATTTACCGCCTCACATCTATGATGCACTGTGTCCTTGCTGATTCATTTACTTAATGTAGTCTTTGTGGTTATGTGAAAACCAGGCATCAGGCATTAACACTGAAGACCTGCCTTCCACATCTTATTTGTAGATGCAGAAATTTTTGCATCAGACGTCAATGGTACATTATGTTCGTGGATTCACCGCTTACACTCTGTACAAAGTGTTCAGCTTTCTTTCAGTCGGAGCTAAACCTTGAGTCTGAAGGACAGTGCAGCACAGTGACAAAGAGAATCTTTTTATTGTGTACGGCTTCAACTGGAGAGAACATTTGTTGCACAGCAATGAACACATGATGAAGGCGTTCTGCCTGTCTGCTACTACCTTGTATTTCCCCTTAATGATGGCCTCGAACAGACGCTCCTTGGTGCCGTAAAAAGGCAGGCAGCCAGACAACAGGATAAAAAGGATAACTCCGCATCCCCACACATCCACAGGTTTACCATATGGCTCCCTCTTCACCACTTCTGGGGCCATGAAGTGGGGAGTTCCGACTCGACCTGTGGGAAGGACACAAACATCAAACTGCATGAACTAGTACATTTCAAAATGGCACCGTGTTTCTGGAGAGCATGATGTCAGTGTTAGTAGCACTTTATGATTTGTGTTGTGAGTAAAAATCCAAATCTATTATCTTGGCACAGACTGACACAAAGAAACCAAAAAACTAAGTGAAAATAAAAGCTAAAAATAATCTCTAATGTGAGACTTTTTCTTTTCCTCTCTGCATGTTTTTCAGGAGCATGTGTGTTATAATGAAGGGAGTTTGTTTGTTTGTTTTTCACCTGTGTCATATAGTAAGGAGGAAAACAGGGGCAAACTGTGCTACTATACCTCCAGCAACTAAACCAGACTCTCCCAGCTGTATTGCTACTCCAAAACCTCCCAGCTTGACTGGAGCAGAGTTCTCCTTCGAGGCCAACAACACGCAGTGAGGCTAAACCAGAATAAAAAAGATGAATCAGGCAAGTGCAAAAGGAGAAACTACACATTTATGGTCATGCATTTGCAGTTAAACAAATATGAAACCATAGGTAAATCCTCAATCCTTTTTAAGCCTAAGATGCAACCCAGGAACCCTCTGATAATGTGCATATGCGATTGTCACTTCCATCATTTCTTTGCAGTCTACAGTTACTGTGTGCAAAGTTCTGCAGGTTCTGTGCAAATCTGCACATCTAACACGAATGTCAGTTTCATAATGACATCCAACGCTGCTGAACAGTAACCACAGTTTTAACATCAAGATGATGCTGATTTGCAAGCTTCAGTTCTAGCTCCAGGATTCAGTGGCTGCATAAGGGATATCAGGCGCTCAATGTGAGAAATATGTGTCATGTTCATCGTGTGTGGTCACATTCTACTTCCACATGCATGCTTGTCTTGAACTTCTGACCACACAGTGGGTGCTATCAGTGTGAGAGAGGCATTGTTGTCTTTAGATGGACCAATAAATAAGTAAAGATGACTGACTTCGGCAATGCAACATCAATTCAAAAACATACCTACCACTATAAAACTTTTGATCTAACCTTGGCAGAAGTAGTGCTGTAAAACTGGTCGATAAATAAATGCATACGTTTGTTTATTCTATCGTTTAACCGCACAAACCTCATTCGGTGATAGGCTTGTAAAAATGTACTTAGTATAATGCCATTTCCATTATTGATTTTGGCTAATCTTAACCTTCAACACACAGCACAAAGCAGTAACATAACATTTCCTTGTATGAAAAGCCACAAAGAGGTAGGTCAGATATACCGATACTTCTCCAAATATGGCCTAACTTATGTGATAATCAGTGCTGCATGACATGTTTAACTTTAAGACTAGGTTGAGCTGCAGCAGTGGGCTCACTTCCTATCACTGCGAGGGGCGTGGAGGATGTGGCATGAGGCGATATGAGAACAGAAAAAAGTAGACGGAGAGAGGGAGGGGGCAGATACAAGAAGGCCAGCACACAAAACAGTCATATGCAGGAGAGAAATAGAACAAAACGACAATGAAAAACCTTTAGAAACAAGACACGAGAACAAGGACTAATACAATAAAAGGCGGGCTGACAAAGGGGGGACGGAGAGCCGAGTGGAGGGTCGGGAGGAGCAGACGCTATGAAAAGGATGTAAAAACAAAAAGGGATCTGCAGGATTTATGACTCACTGAGACATTCACAGTCTGAAGAGAAAGGTGAGAACAGCAGAAGAGAGCTCAAGGACTACTTCTTCATATTTTATCTTGCATTCAACTTGTGTCGTCCAACCTCGCAGTTCACTTTTGCTCCTTCCACTTTGATGGGAGAACATACACACCGCATGATTTCTACCTTCATGCCGCTCTGCACATTCTGACACATTGAAACTTCAGCTGTGGTACTCAGCTCTCACACTGAACAAAGGCCGACGGTGAGTACGGGGCCTTAATCCAAAAATCTGTGCCCGGCAGTCAGAGTTTCCCATACTTTAAAACTGTACTATCCGTTTGAGTGTATATTGGTTATGGTTTGAACCCCCGTTGTAATTCAAAATAACTGGCAGATTCCTGTAACATTTACTGCTGACCTTCTGAGCACGTTAACCAGGGGATTTTTCAAAGCATTGCATAAATTATAGTAATTTGTATTTCACACTTAGCACTCCTTATGTGACCTTTAGAGACATTTCAAAGTGACATATTACTCATCTCACTATGCCTGACTGATTGGACATGTTTCTGCTGCCTCATTATTCATGGAATCCCTTAAAGCTTAAAATAAGGTCTCAGTGCAGACACATAATAATAAATAACACTGCAGACACATGACATGACAGCAGTAAATACTATGGCATGGCGTACTGAAGCATGGGACGGTATACAGCACCAATAGACATAAATAAAACCACTGCACAACCCTGAGTACATACCAAAATATGCAACAACATCGCAAGAATTAAAAGCCAATGTGATTAAAAATATTATCACCAGCCATTTTCAGTTACAAAGTAGGCGGTTGAGAGAGCTTGACTGATGCGCGTTTTCCTTTTTAGCACTATTACTTTTTAATAACATTCAAACAACATTTTTAAAAACAGATTTGTTTTTCTACTTTTCAGAACCTGATGGTACGACCCTGAAGACAACATTCGTCTGACAAAATGACCACCTCCGCACTTTTTACTCCTTCTGCGTTCATATCCGATTCGAACTCATCTACTTCGCCCTTCTACTCTGCCAGCTCTCTACCCCCGACGTTCTCTCCCTTTCATAACTCCACCACTGACTTCCAAAACCAGACCGTCTGCTCAGCTGATGATGAGGCTCTCCGCTGGCCGCTGGCAGTCTTATACTCCCTGTTCTTCCTTTTTGGTCTTGTGGGTAACCTCTTTGCTTTATGGGTCTTCCTTTTCCTCCGTGCAAGCCGCAACTCTGTGCGAGTGTTCCTCATCAACTGCGCTGTGGCTGATCTGGTCCTCCTCGCCTTTCTGCCCTTCAGAATCTTCTACCATCTTAACGGAAACAAGTGGGTGCTGGGATCCGTGGCCTGCAAAGCTGTGGGAAACCTCTTCTACATGAACATGTACATCAGTATTGCATTACTGGGGCTCATCAGCCTGGACAGGTACTTGAGGCTGAAGGGGAAAGGCAAAGCGAGGAGGGGAATGAGGATAAGGCTGTGTGGGCGGAGCTGGCCATGGAGCTGGGTGGCCTGTGGGCTGCTGTGGGGCTTTTCTCTGATGGCAGTGGTACCCATGATCGCTACAGCCGAGGACAAGGAGAATAGTAATAAATGTTTCCAGTACAAGCAGCGAAACATAGCCAAAGGGAAAGCCTACTTCAATGGTGTGTTGGTGCTGATGTTCTGGCTCATCTTCTTTATGATGGTGGCCTCTTATGCAAGGGTAGCCGCCCAGTTGCTGAAGGTGTCACGAGACAAACCGGACCTTCCCAACGCACAGCGGTACCAACGAACCGCCAAGAAATCCTTCTTCGTCCTCTTCCTGTTCACTGTGTGCTTCGGTCCGTACCACGCCTTCCGTCCCGTCTACATTCTGTCCCAGCTCAGCCAAACAATATCCTGCGACTACTTGCGCCTCGTGGACCGTACAAACGAGGTGATGCTGTTATTTTCAGCTTTCAACAGCTGTTTGGATCCGGTCATGTATTTTCTGTTATCTGGATCGGTGCGTAAAACAGCTCTCCGGACACTCGGGGACCGGCTCGGAACACGGCTTCGCTCTCTCAACGACGCGACATCCAACAGCTCCACTATGGACTTCAGACGATCATCTGCACCCAACCCTGAAGTAAACCGCTCATCAAACACACCACGGAGCAGTATCTGTGTCATCAACAGCACACTGCGCCGCACGGACATGACTACACTTCCACCGACTCGACAAAAATAAATGAAAAAATCCAATTTGAACTGGACGGCCAAAGTCTCCACCTACAAATGATCTCTTATATTGTACTTTACTGTTTGGTTATTTCTTTCTTTAATTGATTGTATTCTGGTTAAAACAATAAATCACTTTTAATCTTGACATTATGATTGAAAACAGGTAAAATAAAAAAAATTGCCACATCAGTTTATATTTTTTGATAGACAACTTATGTGTCTTGGCTGTGTTGGGTCAGTGTATCTTTTGGTAATTGGATTTTCTTTTCAGAAAGAAAAGAAAAACTAGTGGTTAATTGATTTTTGTTTTAAAATAGAAGAATTACAATTGAATTTCAAGGTGTTTTTCTTTTTCAATGTCACAACAGATAAACCACATTTTAAAAAACAGATTCATTTTTGTTTTTTCTTTCTAATAACAAAAAAGAAAGCTTCTATCTGACAGAAATGGAAAAACAGACCAAAAACGCCCATTTTTTTTTTTACATTTTCTGAGGCTGGATGTTGTCATTTTAATAGAAAGAGAAAACAAAAATCAATCAGTTTTTTAAAAATTGGTTTATCTGTTTTGACACCGAAAAAGAAAAACGCCCTGAAATTCAATTTTAATTCTTCTATTTTAAAACGAAAATCAATTAAGCACTTGTTTTTCTTATGTTTCTAAAAAGAAAATCCAATTACCAGAAGATACACTGCCTGTGTTGCATCCCACATAGTTTTCAACAAAGTCCAACTCCAGATGGTAATTGCGTCAACAGACATTACATACATTTGAGTTAATATGTAGTGCTGATGTGTAGGTTCCTGGGCCTGGCTCAACACTGGTGTTAGTGTGTTTTCACCTGTGTTTGATGGTTACACCTGCTTGAATGACTGGTTAATGCAAATTTTATAGTAGGAATAAATGTAGGGGCTTTCCAGGTTTTAACACTCTCTAAAAGAGAATAGTGTAGGTGGATAATGCTATGCCTCGTCTGTGGTATAAAACAAAGTTGTACAAAGGTTAAACATATCCTGTCTCCTTGTATCAGTTAATTGTCAGGTTTCAAAACTGCGTGTCAGTGGTTTATATGAGGAGACAGGCGACAGAGCTCACCTTTACATCGCGATGAATCACATTGTTGTCGTGGCAGTACCGGAGTGCCTCTAAAATCTGCCTCATGTAGTGGCTGGTAGGACAAAACAGAAACAGATGAAAGCCACGTTCGTTTTGAGCTTTATTAATATTTAACGCGCTCCATTCGCAGTGATGCTGATGGGTTGCTCCTACCTGGCCACTGCTTCGCTGTAAACGAACCCGGCGTCGGCTCTCTTCACAATTTCAAAACACAAGTCTGCTCCATCCATACTAAGAAATGGATAGAGAACAGGGGAGAAGGTGGAGATTAAAATGATGCTTCCATTATTTCATACTCCAGGCTCTACTTGTACAGATGAACGAACAACTCTGAAAGGGAAGTGCATTAAAAAAATCCACGAGGGAGCAATTTTATGAGCCGTCGTCACTGACACAAACACGGCGGCACTATATTTTCTCATTATAGCAGTTTTCAACCTAGGGAAGCTTGTCGGATACAGATTTACAACATCAAAGGCTCAAAAAGGAAACAAATTATCAGAGGAAGTTAATTGAGAAAATATACAACAAGACAGTGGCTGATGTAGATTGATGATTTTACATGGGATACATAGTCTGATTATGATTACTGAGCAAAAAATGGGGAACCAATCAAAAGCATCACATTTCTGAACGAGTTGCTATAGAAACTGCAGTGCAGTCATAAAATATTTTTACTTAAAAAAGCAATTTGTTACTTTACATCGGGCGATGTGTTTAAATCGAAAGTGACAAAGTTTCAGTTGAGCAGGGATGAATGAAACCACTTCCATTTTCACTTCATATACATGGAGGGCAGGTGAAAAGACAGTAAGTATATAATCTAGATGAAAACACATCCAAAAACAGACAGAAATTTATCCCCAGTATCCCCCACTGTAAAGCCAGATCTAACTAATACCTACTACTTGAGATTTAACACCTAACAACTTTTTACACATATTTCACTGCCGAGCAAGTCTGAAACAACTAAAATGAGGGGGTTGGCCGTGTTGATGATAATGTGTGAAATTACCAGAAGCCATCTGCATGTTACTGTCTGTGGCAGCTAGATTGGGCCACTTCTCAGACATTTATACAGGTAACCACAAGACATTTTTTGCACGCTTTGGTTGTTTATCAGGAAAACGTATTATGGGGTTTCAAAGAAATTATGTGTGGTGGAGTTCCTGACTGGTTTCCTGTTTTAGATGAAGTTGTTAAAAAGAAAAATTCTAAATTGTATAAAGTAACTTTTACTGCACAGACTTACAATTCGAAGACCATGTAGAGCATGCCATCAGAGCTGTAGGTCTCCAGCAGTTCCACAATGTGGGGGTGTTTCAGCATGTGGCAGATACTGGCCTCTCGCTTCAGGTCTGGGATCAGCAGAGAAGCAGAAAACATTCAAACAACAGTGTACGGAGGACTCTTAGTCATACCACAGTTCAATCAAGACATGAGTTTATATGGAAACTGCAACAATTACTCCATTAACTGATCAGGTGTCAACTATAAAATCAATGACATTCATTAAAAAAACTAATTAATTAAATGCAGTTTCTTAAACCTAAATAAACCATGGTTTATTTATCCCTCTATGATATTACTCTGAATATTTTTGGGAACATTTTTTCCCACTTTTTTCTAGTTGTAGCCCTGATGTTTCAAAATTTAGTCATTAACCACAGCTAGTCCTGTCTCAATCATTACATTATCAGCATATTGCAAGTATTTGAAGTAACTGTGACTGTTTTACATCATTAGGATTATCATCTCCTTTCGCCTGCATACATTTGGGTCAAACTAACAAAAATAAATATTATTACCTCCATGTTGTAATTGAACAGCCCTATTTACATCAAATCATACTCTTCCTGCAGCTCATTCAATGGGGAAGAAGCAATGCGAACAGATTATGTTGCAAAATTCTCTGCCAGTAAACATCCCGTCTTCGTTATAAGGTGGATCATGTGAATAATTCAGTTCTAATTACAATCGTACAGCATAATATCACAATTATTTGTCCAACAATTCATTGTCAACCAGGTCTACAGTCACGGAAAAAAATCATTAGACCATCAAAAGTAATCAAAAACAATGGTTATGCAATTCAGTACTAACTCCTGCGTGTATCCTGTGACTAAAACAGACAGAAAAGAAAACATGGAATGAATAAAAGCACTGTTTTTGTCAGTACAATGCCA
>JAPTYQ010000013.1:5508500-5526840 GCA_029814465.1 Ostorhinchus cyanosoma | reverse complement strand
TTTGTCCAAACAAATGTACCTTTAGTTGTACCAGGCATTAAAATGAACAAGAAATTGAAGAAAACAAGGGTGGTCTATAATTTTTTCTGTGACTATATTTTTTGCTGAAAAACTCTCTTTTGCTTCAGTTTTCTGTTCTCATACATTACCCTGTAATTTTATTCTGAATATCGACAAGATCAGTCAATTAAATACACCTTTAGTTGTACAAAGCATTAAAATGAACAACAAACTGAAGAAAACAAGGATGGCCCAATCATTTTTTCCGTGACTGTACATCATTGTTGGTGTGAAATTGTGTAAACTAAGCAACAATAACCAAACTGTCAAGGCAGTAATACATCTGGAAAATAGCATGGCCTTCCAGTGACATCATTCTCTGAGACCTGCTATCAATACTGTATCCAGAAACTAATAAATTATGCATCAGATGCTGGTTGTCTGAAGAAACAAGCCAAACGGGTTGTGTTATAATCCATCCACTGCATCCAGAAAAAATGCTTTGAAAAGCTTCCTTTATGCAGTTCAATGTGCACTTTGTCAAATAAAAACAAAGGTAATAAACTGTGAAGGTTTTCCAGTCAAACAGGCACCAAATGTGAAATATCACCACCACAAACGCACAGGAAATACAGCTTTAACACTGAAAAGACACCCTAAGGAAAGCAGTATTTCATTTACAAATCCCAACATAATTTAACATGCAGAAAAAGCATGTCTGTTGAAATTATCCGTACCTCAACTCCACCACTAGAGGGAGTCACAGAGCATGTAATCCGCATAGACACATGCATGTTGCTGTCTGACACAAAGGTAAGAAATAGAAGCTGTAGAGCTGCACACTTCAACACACATCTGTCTCTGTCTGATTCACGTTAAAATATAATATGACTGGTATTTTTTTCGGTTGCATTAAAAGACAAGAAATTCAACAGAGGGGATTTCTGATTATTTACTTTTAATTGAATTACTGTAAAGTGAAGGAAATCTGCAATATTGCACTGCGTGGCTGACTGGCGAGACAAGTGTTAAGACAGAATCGCATACTGCTGAGGCGGGCTGACAGACATAATGTGCAGTTGTTGAGCTCCTCACTCCATAAAAACCTCATTTACACACTCCACTCTCCATCTGCACGTCTGCCGATGTGTATGTGTGTGTGTGTGTGTGTTCATTGTGTCGTGACAGGACTGTATCATTATGCAACGCGGAGAAATGACGCTGTGTCCCCACTACAGAGCCCCCATTCTCCCATTCCATTGCTTTCATTATGTCTCTCCTCTCATCTTTATACTTGTCCTCGGTCCGTCTCATCGAGTATCCATTCTTGAACTTAACAATGGTGCCCAGTGTCCACACGGCAACGAGGAAACCACTCAGACAGAGAGAGGCCTGGAACACACTGAATGAAACCAATGCCACTCGCTGGGCCTACTCAAAATCAGCGTCAACGCCTAAAGGTCTCAGCCTGACTACCTGGGATGCAATCTTCAACAATCTCACACAGTGTTGAGCTTAAAAATATGTAATGCCGCCAGTATTTGATGCATGTGTCATGAGGACAAAACCAGCTTTAGTGAAAAATGCACCGTCACACGTCGTCGGTTCATCTGTAGTACTGATGTGATGAATTGCGCTTCCAATATGTTCATTATCTAAACTTACAATACGCATCTAACTAATAATACTGCAAATTGGACTATTGTATTTTCTTCCTAAAATCCAATTCCCATAAGGCTGTAATGTTGACAGAGTGCTCACTATCCATCTGTAATTCTACAAATTCACTCAATTTGCCTTTACTCAATACTCTCAACTCTAAATTACACCATTAATCTTATTTCTGTCCCACTTCCTCACATACCCGCACAAACAAACATTCAGGATTTATTTAGAACTATGAATGTTTGTAACTCAGCTTGTGGCCCGGTCGAGCCTGCACTTCTGTCTTCTGTGCCTTTTCACTTGCGTTTATGCTGACGCACCCCCTTTCTTAATAAGCTAAAGCATGTGGTCTCAGGAACCACTCTCCAAATCTGGCTGCACTTCAGTCCTCTTTCTTGGCTGAATAAGAGGCCACTTGCTTATTTTTTTCCCCCTCTGGTGCCTTTTTAAAAATAAATAAATAAATAAATAAATAATGTGCGTACTGCCTACAAATTTTGATAAGCCTCCCTTTCTGACAAACGGAAGCAGCCCATGCGTTCTTGTGTCTTTCAAGGAATAAATACATGTTTCCTCCAGTTTGTCTGAGCGGTTTACATTGATTTTAGCGTCAGTGTTATTACCAAAAGCACTGCCCATTATCTTTCTGATGACTTCCTTCCGCCTGGAGATTCCTGTCATCATATATCGTTGGCAGGCCCGCAGTGCAACTGACCACGGGCTGAGCAGAAAGAAAATTGAAGAAAATCAAAGCAGTTTTTCCAAACAATTCCAAGGTAAAAAAAAAAATAAAAAAAATTCTAAAACGCAATTTCTAAGGTGAGTTTACTGGTGTGATTGCGGTAAAATACTGACATCCATAATTACGGTAGGCTACTGTTTGGGAAACACTGATGTGAACCTCCACATTTACTGCCTTTCCTCCCTTAGGTCATTTCCGTGTCTTGCTGTTATTGGCTGCCAGACTAATCTCTGACTGTGGATCCACAGATGGCACATGGTGAACGCCAACACTAGCATCAACACCACACACATACACACACCTATGATCCCTGTCTCCATCTCTCTGTCTTCCTTTTTCTAAAACACAAAGACATATAAACCTCAGCATGACAAGGCACAAAGCCACATGGTGAGATATGGCATGCATTAATACCTCACGCATCCAAACTATTACAACCTAACAAATGCGCGCGCTTGTCGAGAAAACGGGCAAAAACACACTTCCATATTATTCTTCTGGGCGTGTCTGCATTATGACTATATATCTTTAACCAAGAGAAAAACATCTAGAATTTCATACTGTGCTGTGTTTTTTTTTTTGTTCGTCTCATAAATAACTCGGCTGAAAATTGTCCCTCAAAAGCAAATTATACTGTAGGCCGAATGCAATAACAGACTAAGCTCTTTTATCAACTGTACAAGAATCGTGTCAAACAGGAAGGAGAGCCTTTAGTGTTTACAGTATAGTGAAAAACAACAAGTTGTCAGGGCAGTATGGAAAAAGCAACCTGAAAAAGGAAGCAGTGATGAATTTACTCGATTTGTGTTTCATTCCAAGTAGTTTGACGACAATATAATTCATATTTGGTCCGATCAGTGTCATTTCAGTTGTAAATACAGTCACAGAAAAAAATTATTGTCTGCGAAAGTGACTTTTTGAGCGAAATATATGATGAACTAACTGTAAAAATGAGCATCTACAACCACTGTCATTTGTCAAATTGATATTTTTGCAGATTATTACCAACATTATCCCTGTTCTGCACCTAAACAACATTGCTTTTTATGTGATATATTAATGCTCAAAAACCTAGAACTATATTTGCAGCTACTCCTAAAATAATCAACATTTATTATTATGATATCCACTGCTTGTTTTGGTGAAAAGCAGGTATTTCGCTGTATTTAATTGACTGATCATGTCGATATTTAGAATAAAATTACAGGGTAATGTAAGCGAAAAGAAAACTGAAGCAAAAGTGCGTTTTTCAGTAAAAATAGTCACAGAAAGAATTATTAGACCACCCTTGTTTTCTTCAATTTCTCGTTCATTTTAACATCTGGCATGAATAAAGGTACATTTGTATGGACAAATATACTGATATCAATAAAAATAGCTCATAAGAGTTTAATTTCAGAATTGATATCTCTCCATTTTCCATGTTTTCTTGATAATAACCAAAATCACTTCAGTTCATCAATATCTATGGCATTGTACTGACAAAAACAGTGTTTTTAGACATTCCATGTTTTCTTTTCTGCCCATTTTAGTCACATGATACACACAGGAGTTAGTACTTGATTGCATAACCATTATTTTTGATGGTCTAATAATTTTTTCTGCAACTGTATTTGTCCATTCGGAGAAAAAGGTCAGCATTTAGCACAGATCTGGCAAATAAGCCTCAACATGTGCAACAGTACGGAACCTTTCTTTTTGCGTTGCGCCAAACATTATTTACTGGTGGCATCAGGTCAGTCCAACACACACCTCTGCCATACCTCTGTCATGCATGCACAATGTGGAATTTCATTATCTTGTTTAATCGTGCATGAAATTTCTTTGCTCTTAAAAAGGACTAGACCTTTCCTGGATGCTGTTTTTCGATCAAATCGTCATCATGTTTTCACATCACTCTTTTCTAATCACAACATTATTTCATTATTTCAACTCATCATTAGCCTTAAATAGCCCATGTCAAAATTTCGTGGCAACATGAATGTGAGAAATGGAATCCATGTCTACATAATCCCAAATGTTCTTCACTTGCACAAAAATTGTAAATAAAAAAGGAGGAAAATATGAAGTAAGGTGTTTTTTTTATTTAAGTGTGGAATTTCAAATTATAAAAAGAAATGGGATTTTCCATGAGGTATTTTCATGTTAACCATTCACTCTTGCAATTTTCACCATATATGATAAATCCATAATACATAATACTAGCACATTGACCCGTGGAGACCTACGTGTCATATTGATACAGATATCTAGGGACTGAAGTTAGTAAATGCGTCGTTCCAGTTTTTAACTTCATTTCCCGTTATGTAGCGTGTTACTTCGCTTCCCGTCAACCGAGCAACGTAATTGTAAGGCTATTGTATTCCAAAATGATTAATATCTCCCAAAATATTGCTCTATCAACTGCCTGAGATATTAAATGTAGAGCTGGGACTATTCCTCAAATGTAGGTATGAAATTGGCCAGTTAAAAACATCTCAATTTCTCAAAACCGTGCACATACACACACACAGACGCTCTGAAACCTACTAGTATTATGATATAGATAATAATTTAAGATAAATAAATGCAACATGAGATTTCTGTCAAAATGCTCAGCTGTAGTAAATTTATTTTCTCCTACTATCCTGCACATGTGGTGGAGTGTTTGATAACAGCATTTCTGCAGGCGTCAGCAAATCTAATTTAATGCCCTTTTTAATGCCACTTTAAACAAATGTAACGCCCATGTTCAACTGCAGATACCGTTTTATATATAATTTTATGACTGTTTACCGTCGACAGGCTTTAACCAGGTTCTGAATAGTTCCTCCTCCAATCACTTCTGCATTTACACATTTTTCTGACATTTGCTAATATTCCCTCCACTCTTTCGCCACAGCATGAGCACGCTCACAGCACGTTGAATTTCAAGCATCCGGTGTTGTGACTTCGTGTATGGGCCGTAAACAACAGCCAATTATAAGGTTCCGCCTGTCAATCTTAACACTATACTTCCAATCAAAGTTATTAAATGTTTATACACTGAAAATAAATTGTGAATAACAATGGGGTTTTTTCCCCATCTAGTGTATTTAATTTTTTAATTCCTCTGGACACCAAATTTAATGCTTTTTAATGCCATTTAAAGGCCTTACTTTTCACAAAATCTATTTAATGAATTTTAATGCTTTTTAATGACCTGCAGAAACCCTGGATAACTGAGATGAAAACACATTTTTCCTTAAGAAAGAAATATTAGGAGGGTTTTCCATAAGAAGAACTATATGGGGAGGGATGATACTCTAGAAAGACAGAAGATATGGCTGACAGACATGTGCTGTTCGTCTGTCTCAGGTGGAAACACATGTGTTAAGAAGTGTAATTCTCTGAGATCTATTCTATCCTTGCTTGTCCTGATTCTATAAACCCCACCCATCTGGTGTGCCAAGTGGAATAACACCAGACAAATGTAATTGCAGCCAAAGTTCAAACCAGGTCTGACATGCTCTTGCTCACCTTCTGTGCTGAGGCCAGGGCTTGAGGTGAAGCTCGCCACATCTACGATCTTCACAGCAAACTGCTGGCCGGTATCCCTGTTGATGCAGCGTCTCACCACGCTGAAAGGACCCCTGGAATGCACACACACACACACACACACACACACACACACACTGAGTTAGCACCGCTCACTCTCAAACACATCAACCTCTTTCATATGTGGATTGTTCAATATTAAAAACAACAAGCTCTGTTGCCATCTCTATATCCACCTACAACAAACATACGTGCTGATAATCATATGCACAACCTACACGTCTACATTCACCAGCCTTTTGCAATAAGTAGAAACAGAGCTATTTCTGAGGATAGTCTGGATTTACAGTGAGTGGTTAGCTCCAGTGTTGGCTCCATGCTTGTGCCAGTGGGAATTATAGAGCAGTGGTGTGGTGCACAGCTGTAAAAGCTAAAATAAAAGCTTTATTATAGAGACCTGAGGTAGGGAGACCTACCCTACAAGCCTTATTTCAAGAGGAAGCCAACATTGTAAGGCTGCGTTTCCTTTCCTAATATAACTGCATCGAGATCAACTTGAAACCGGAAAGTAAAAGCTGCGTCCGCGTTTAATGTATCCAATTCAAATCATTACCATCATCACATCCAAGTATCCGATTGGTATAATCACTTCTTGTCAACTGTCAGATTAAACGGTCATTAAATGAATCATTAAAATGGTACCACGTTGAGTCGCAAAGACATTTTTCCAATATTTTTCCAATGTAAAAAGTAATACATCATATTTTATTAGTATCACAGATGTAGGTGATTTTTTTCACATTACACCAGAGCACCGACCATGACATTAAATCTGTAACGAAGCGGTGGGAACAGACAGTGAAAGCAGAGATATTTGCAGTGCCTCCGTCTACGATGTCCACTGGGACTTAACGTGCACACACAGAAACACACTTCCTGCTGTGTTACAGCTGTCTCTGAATCTCATAGTCTGCAGTTCTCAGTTTCTGGAGACACAAACACAGACAAATGTACACAAGATACTGCCAATTGCTCTGAACCAACGGTGGCAGTTAACAGGTTTGGATTAACTGATATGCCAAAAAAAACTTCACTAACAATATCAGCGTCAAACAAAACAGTAATCACCTGTGCATGCTGTGAGTTTGGGAGCTGTAAGTGAATTTTTCTCAACATTTGTCTCTCACATCTGCTGTAATGATTAACCCCGGCAAATAAAAGCAGGCAGCATGTGCGAGAACTACACCGACAAAAACTGGAGAACACAACACTGTTCTTTTCAGAATCCACAGGAATCCTGCGGACGACCTGCCAACCCCGCCGACCTTTGCCCCTCTGGGTTGATTTGGTGTAGCAGCTGTGTTTCTCATCAAAAAAGGGTCTCAGGGGTGGCGGGTACTGCTTGGGGGGGGGTCAAGATAGAGCCTTTGACGCCCCTGTTTCAAGTTAGATTTGTTTGGGGTCTGTGTTTGAGTGGTAAAGGACTGAGGGAGTTGAAGCAGAGGCTGAAAACACAGGGATGCAAATGATGGAGTGAGTCTGGGGCCATCTTGGCACAGATCTAATGTGTGTCAATAAAACTCATTACTGCCATTAAGCACTGAGGCGAAGATGGGTAAACCTGCCAGATTTTACACATCTAACTCATCTGTAATGTTGAGTGTCAATTTAAGGAAGCTCCACTGAACATCCATTCACAAATGGGGCTGTTTGAGCAAGTGGAAGCGGATTGGGGCTGAAATTCTGTTAAACACATTTAAAAGCAATTCATTTTAGTTTCTACAATTTCAAAAAAATAAGACCTTAGAGCCATTTACAGTATCTATTACACAGGCATTATAAGAGCAAATAGGTCTGAGACTGTGTGTTTGACTGAGCGTGAGGAAACACAGAGGCTGCATGCCATACTGACATCAGTGCAGCTGTGCTGAGTGGGCTCGTACAAAACGCCCACACATGGCTCACATCCGACGGCAGCAGTCATCAAGCATTAGCCCAAAGTGGCAATCTTCACAGACTGCTCCTTCACTCATTTCCACTCTCCTCTCTATGTAAATCAAACACTGGATGTTAGGTTGTTTTATAAAACCCATATTGGCTCTATGCCACATTTCTACTCAGGTCTGATTTTTTTTTTTTTTCTTTCTTAAACAGGGACAGCGCACATCTGTAGCTGCAGACTCAACATCACCCGTATGGCTCTCCTGAGAGCAACCATCTTTGCTTAAAGCAGCATTTTTGCTCTTTAGCTGTGGCCAGCAGTTAGTATTTTTCACTCAGTTGGGGGGGGGGGGGGTACTCAAACTTTTGGTAATGGCCAAAAGAATCTGATCTTAACATACAGTAAATACAGCACATTCATGATTACTGACGATTTGCACATGAGTCGGACAATATTTGTTTAATATAAATCAAGCAGCACGAACATATTGGAGAAATTATTTCATTAAGCTTTAACAACTCAATTATATTATCAGTTGCTGTGTATTTATAAATTTCTGCAGAAAGGCATGCTATGAAGCAGCACTGCGCCTCATATCACATTGTATGTGGCTAATAAAAAGCCTTGAACCCTGAAAGGGCAAACATATTAGTTCACTAATGTGATTCCAGCAGAAGATAACAGCTGTCTGGTTTCCACTGCTGCCCAAACTGAACTGAAGCGCAAAGCTGTTAGTCAAAACAAGCTCAACAATTTTCAGTGCTGCTTCAGTGTAGTCTGTGAATGTCTGTCTCTGAGCGCCATTAATCCAGAGCGCTTCCTTATGCAAATTGGGGAAACAATCCTTTGAATATTAGCAGGGAAATTAGCATTCGCTTGCAAACTGAAATTTAGAGCAGAGATACCCTCAGGATGTTCTAAAGCTTTGGCAGAAAATCGTTTTCTCTACACGAACCAAAAGAGAAACCAGGTTTGATAAAACCTCCCAACCAACAACCACCTACCCTTCCCTGAGTAGCTGGCCTTGTTGGGTGAAAGACAGCTTTAACTTTATGCCTTTCATTCACAACTATTGATCTGCTGTGTGTGGGCAGCTTAGACAAACACATGAGGTATAATTCATAGAGGCAAGTTCAAAAGAAAAATAAGAAGGGCTCAGAGGAAAGAAAATTAATGTTACTCTGCATCTATATAAGCATGTATAAAGGAACACAATAGTATACAGTGCTGCATCCTGGAACAAACACACTCACAGAGCCAGAATAGACTTTTTAAAAATAACATATGAATACATCAAAAATATTTCTTTAATATCCTCCCAAGCCAAACAGATGGGAGGATGACACATTCAATAATGTGATGTTTAATTGATCCCAGCAGGCATCCAGTGTCTTGCCTGAGGACATTTCGATGAAGTGGTGCATGCCAAGTAAGGGCTTGAACCCTCGGTTTTCCAGATTAACAGACTCTTCTTCCAATTTACACACAAAAGCTGGAGGGCGGACCTTTATAAAGCCCTCGTTCCATTATGCAATCAAATTCATTATGTCCTCATAAACTACTAAAGGGTGAATCAACGTTCTGTCACAATGTCAACAAAAGCACAACGTAAAAAAATAACACAAGCTGATAAGATCAAGGTGCTGTAATAAATCTGTCAATATAAAATCAGTGTGGGTAAATTAACAATACAGGTAATTATAAATTTTTTATAACCTATTCTTAATAAAACCAGGAGGATAAAGTTGAACTTAAGCACCCGATACTGAATTTAATAAACTCCACACGTAAATTACATCAAATATACAGCAAAAGACTAATCAATAATGTGTCAGTGTACCGCTTAACGTCACATTTACTCTGTGTGACAACTACTACTACTTTACCAGGTTATATTGCATTTATAAAAAATAAGTCACGTGGCAGACAGCAGGCTTAACTGTAGCTTCAAAACGGCTGTGGTACTTTCTTGTAAAACAATGACACATGTTACAGCCACTCTTATAAATCGTTAGTCACTGTTTCACCACTATATATTTCTACCTACCAACCTCTTTTTATCTATCAACACACCTACATAAGAGATATATGATTAGCTCTTCATGAACCACAAAGTGTGCACATCTGAAGTTTGTTAATACACTCAACTCATCGCTTTTGTTTTGCACTTTTGTGGAGCTTTGAATTTAAGTAAAACTACTGAGCCTTTTTCTTATTGCCATCAATGAAATGTCAATTGCCGGTTCACATTAGTATCATTTTATCACCTGGGCTCGGCCGACTTTATTCTAATTACACTGTTTCCCAAACTATTTTAGCTTGACACCTAAAAGAAACACCTCAGAAATAGATCCTAAACAATGATAATGTCTACATCAGAAGTATGATGAAGTGTCTTTTTTTTTTTTTTTTACATTAGTTTTGTCATCTCTTAAGTATAACTTTCATCTTGTTACCAAATTCAGAAGGTGAAATCACATATACTCTTTTTTCATATCCTACTTTGGCAACTACCAACACCTCTACATGTCCCGACCTTCGGTTTTGGAAAGGCTTACTGTATCAAGCTGAACAAATAAAATTTCCCTCAATCAAGCATTTTTGGCCCCAAAAAAGAAAATAAAAGTTGTTATTCTATCTGTAAATCTTGGCTGGTTCAAAGTTAAAATACAAGCAAATTCTGTGGCTATTTCTGTCTGCAGTGGCCTTGTGGTGAAACTCTTCCACTATGTGGTACCGACTCGACTCGGTCTTTTTGCATTTCCAACATATGAAAGAACCTGGAATCTGGTACCCGGTACTATTTTTTTTAGTACTTGCTCGGCTGAGGTTCCAAAAAGGGGTGAAGAGATACTAAAATGTGACGTGTAAATACTGCAGACCACTGATTGGTCAGAGAGTTGTCTCTGTGTCATTGCATCATCAATGCGTGACCCGCCATCTCAAAAAAAAAAAAAAAAAAACTGATTTAGAAGTTTACAGTAAATACACCAGTAGGTTACTCCATGATGACAGCCTGCAAAACGACACCGATGCCAGTCGAGGAAGTTCAGACATTTCTGTCCTTAAGTGGATGATGAAAAGATTCAGCGTGAGCTTGACGGGGTAAAGAGCGAATTAATCAGCAATTCTCTGAGCAGACGTCACAGAAGTTATGCGCAGCATTACTATGACGACCAGATACTTTGAAGTGGAAACGGCCTCCAGGAATAGTACCTGTTACCTGAATTGAGTCGAGTCGAGCCGGTACCGTGTAGTAGAAACACGGCTTTAGTATGCTTAGGCTTCCATCTAATTCAGGAGAATCTATGCATAAACTTCTAAAACTATAAAACAATCAATGAAAATGTAAGATTTAAGTGTCGTCCAAGCAATTTAATTATCCAACCCAGAATAAGCCAGAGGACTGATCACTTCATTGGTTTGGAGTGAGTCACACATCCCAATATCCTCGGCTCTAATGAGCACCCCAGGGCTGCAATAGTACTTCTCAACAACCTAAGCCCTATTCAAACACAATCATTACAGACATAAATGCATTAAATTGCTTCAGCACAACCAACACTTCAATCAGAGCTGAAATCTCAACAACAGGTTTGTGGTTAATGCAGTACATTTAAGACATATTTACGATGTGGACGAAAAACATCGTGTGTGTAATGAGCTACCCTGAACCACCTACGCCTGTTCAATACTCGGGATCATCTTTCACCGCAGTTAATCCAGTCAGAAGTCACACTGACACATGACCTGTCTAGTGTTCCTGTTCTCAAACCACACCGTAGATGAATAAATATTTGCCTGTATGAGCGGTATAATTAGATACCCTCAATGTAAGGCAGACATATGTAGCGGTGATGAATCACTGGTTGAACTAGCTAAAAGCTCAAATATTTTTACCTTTCTGATCTGTGCTTCTCACTTCAGAGATCCTGTTAAGCTCTTGAGGCAGCTACAATCTATCCACGGAAAATTAAGAGGAAAAAGGATCTGTCTGGACATTCATACCGCATTAAGATGACGTAAACCCCCTGCAAAAAAACTTCACCGAGACCAGCAGGGTCCTGAGAAGGTGTGGGTGGTCATTTTTGGTTCTGCCGGTTGTCCTTCCATATTTAAGAAAGCTAGCTACACTAACTGCAATTATACCCAAAATCTAATCACGTCACAAGAATAACATGTTTAAAAATTAAAGGTAGACCAATATATAGATTTTTTTTTCAGTATCGGCCTTAATTTTTTTTTTTAAGCAGATATTTGATCAGTAGTAGAAATGTTAAGATATCTGATCAGGCACCTGTGTGGGCACCACTTGAAGTTCAATAAATGCTAAAAGAGAATATGTGTATGCATATTGATAATTTCATTTATACTGCTGCATAAAAATCATAATTATTTAAGTGTTTCAATTGTATTTTAGAGTCAATGTGCTATAAAAAAAATAAATAAAAAATTTACCATAAATATTAGCCCCAAAAACCAGCTGTAGATATTTTCATCAGCTGACCAAATTTAAAAAAAAAATTGCCATCAGCCTTAGAAACACCCATATTAGTCCATTAGAAATGTATGAAAATATGTGCTGGTTGGGTAAAACAAGAGCAAAGTGAAAACTATACAGTATAACAGATGACTGTTGAACTACATTACAAATATTAACTAATGGAGTGAAAACAAAACATCCTAAAAATGACATTTGAGTTTAGAAATTAGCCAAAGCTATAATAACAAAGGATGTTCTTAAGTGCCTTTTAATGACAAGAAAAAAAACTTACACAAATAAATTTAATTCCTATTGCAAACCAAGATTTTAGATCATCATTGGTGTTTTTTTGGTTGAATACGCAACTCCAATAACCACTTAAGTTTCGGCTTCACTAAGTAAGGTCATCCATGTTTCTATTTAATCTTTGGATTTGGAAACAGATAAGAGGGCTGTAGAAGGGGGGTGTATATTCAACTTCTACTTTCTACACCCTGCAGCTCCAACTCAGTACATGAATATCTGCAAATTTGCTAGGTTCGGTTCCAAAGAGGCGTACTGCCAGGTCACTTCTTTTGCCAGCTTACCTTTACCTTTTTTGTTTCAGATCAAGCCAACTCTCTCTTTCTGTCAGTGCACAGACTTCTCTATTGCCCCTTCAGTTGGTTTAGGACAATCCATAAACACACTTGCACACAGTGTTTAAGCCGTCCCGGAACATTCGAGTAGATGTAATCCTTAAGATGTTCATCAAACTTTTCCTGTCAAACCAGAACAAACCAAACTTGACAAATAAATCTCTGTCCATCTTACCGACTGTCTTGCCATAGAAATCACCCTCAACAAGAGTCTCTTTACAATGCAAATTTAGAGATGATTGCTGAAGAGTGATGGTGACCAAATGCTTTCAATCCTACCCAGCCTGTCTGCTCCCCTCCAGCACGAGCCAATCAGGGACAACAATAGAAGTCTGAAGGAGGGACAGAATGGATTATAAGGTTTATATACTAGTTTAAAGGAGCTAAGGTCAAAGGTCAGAGACACACACTTGCCAGTATACAACAGCACCTCCATCGTCCAGTGATGTGAGACAAATCACCATGACAGCCGTTCTGTCTTGTGGAAAGAGGTAAAGGACAAACTCATTAAAGATTAGTCCATTAAACCACTATCATTTATAGCTTTTTCAGTTAGACTTCCCTGATCAGACAGAGTTGATTAAATGTTTGCCTAAGTGGCAGATTCTTTTTTTTTTTTCTGTAATTTGTTCTTAAATCACATATAGAGTCAGGGTCAAATCAGGCCTCCTGTTTTCAATTTAAAGTGAAAGAACATGACAAAACTAAATATTAAAAGCCTGGAGGTGGCCTTTAAAAACTGCACTGAAAATCAATTCGAGCAGATGAATCACATGTTTTGCCCTGCCTTCAATCCATTTTGCACTCAGATAAATCTATGTGACGAAATGGCCCAGCTTTTGTTACAAAACATGCTTAAGTCAGAATGCAGGAGCCGGAATGTCCCCCGAGTAGACATGGGGACATGGACTAGTGTTTTATTATGGTTTCTTGTGGCTACAGAGTAATTTCCATTTCAATTTTTAATCAATCACTTTCTCAGGTTTCGGCCGTCTTACATGTTGGTTACTACCTACAGGGGTGCCGACGGTAAAGCGCAAGGTTAAAAAACAAAGTGGGAGATGGAAGAGTGCTGCAGTCAATGTCTGCTGGCATTATTTATATCCTTAGCCTCAGGGCCATCCCATTCCCAACTCCACTTGTCTCCATTGATCTGCCTCAGCCTCTCTTCCCCTCCCTCCTCGGGGTTGAGGAAAAATGATCCCCCCTTCTTCCTGCAACACATCCCGAGACACCGGGACTCAACATACTTGATCCATCAACTGCAGTTTCAACAAAAGAAGTGGCAGTATGGGGAGGATTTTCTGGGACATAAAAGTAGCATCACACTTCTCTTCTAAAGTTTAACTTATACTTCAAACTGCTACTGTCTTATATTCCTCCTCTTCAGACCTGTCTGGACTGTGTGTCCCAACTGACAAAACTGGAAAGCACTGGCTAACAACACTTAAGTCCAACTGTAGTGTGAATAGTGACTTTGTGAGCGCTGACTATTATCTGTACCAAATGGACGGAGGTTACGAAATCCTGTACAGGTCACCCAGATGTATTAAGTTACACCCGTTGAAGTCTTCTGCAGGGTATCCTACGGCTGTATAGAACACTAAAAGGTCAGCATGCAGAGATACCGGCCAAACATTGATACTGGCCCTGCTGACTGACATTGATCACCAACAAAAACAAACACATTCACAAATTGTTAATTTTAACGGCTGTGGTGTATCAAAAACTGTTACATATCCAATATTGACATTGTCGCCTCACGTCCAGCAGAGTAACAAAAAAATCTTCCACTTCCCTTTACTCAAAAACCTATTTGAGTTGTGCTGTCAAATGCCAGTGGCTCCTTGTATCTGTTACTGGGACTTCAAGGTAGCTGTCCTGGACCAACCATCAATTAGTAACCAAGGCAACAGGAAGTCTCTGAAGAAAGAACAGGGCCTGGGGGTCTGGAGAGTGTGCTTCTTTCGCCTACAACAAACTTAATGGAGCCTCAGACCTCCAGTGAGTGAGGCTCGTAGTGGGGAAGGGGGGAGGGGGACGATCGGTGGTAGTCCCAGACTGTGATGGACCCGTCAGTCACTTCTGGGATGAATAGAGCTGCAATCTCAGACCACACAGACCCATGCTGCAGCAATTTCAGATTTTCACACGACCTTAATGCCTGATATTTCACGGTTTGTGTGTGCTTCTGCAAGTCTGCAGCTTTCATGTAAACATAAGCAAGCTGCCTGTAACTATGTCGGCAGGTATGGTTTCTGTCAAATGGGGGATTAGGAAAAGGAAAATTCTAGATGTGCAGTCACATGAATCGTCCACATGTTTCAGGTTTCAAACTCTGAGACTGTCAGCTCTTCAGACAGAAGTACTACAATCCTTTATTTAGCCCTGAATTCCAAACATTATACCACTAAGAGTGTTAAAGAATGGGTTCTATTAAAGTGTTACATTACAGAATGTTATGCTATTGTGTTATTATCACTGGCAAATACACAAGTGCAGATCACGTGAAACCAGTTTTATTTGCTTTGTGTACAATTGGGCTGCATTTTTTTGTCACACACATTTTTCAACTATAAACACCAAATATGAGTAATGAGGTAAAAGGCACATTATTTCCATTTGAAATAAATGATTGTCTCACTGCATGTTATATCACACCCTGAAGTCTCTCAAGTGAGTGAATGGCTTATGCATATTTCTGCTCTTTTCAATCAATCATCCTGAAGCAGTTCCCTTCTGAGAATATTACAATATAAAACAGCATCCATGTTCTTACTATTAATTCCCATGTTGAGGTGAAATATGTGCACAAGCAGTATCTGAGCGACCTCACCTCACCTGTGAACACAGCAACCACTGCAATTATACCCAGCCCTTGCTGTTATGCTGTGTGTGGAAAAATAGAGGGATACAAATTGGGCACAAAGGGGATATGGACTGGTTTCATGAGGGTACTTACTTGCCAATCACCTCGCACAGCTCGTAGACATCCTCGAACAGCACGTCGTCGTCCGCCATGGTCTACAGGTAACAGAGGATGCTCTCCACAAGATATCCCACCCACACGGGTTTTTTGGAAAGAAATCAATGGCAGTGGATTTTCTTTGCTTATCTGGGGTGCTAGTGTGGCAGACTGCAGACACCTGGTAATTTAAGCCCCCCTGAAGTCAGTTAGAGAAAAACCAGTGGGCAGCCAAGAGTCCAAGTTAGCCTGCTAGCCACATTAGCTGGCGTCCAAGCTGTCACTCCGCGGCCCCACCTTCTCCTCAGCTACTCTCCCCGGTAGGCTGGCTAGCCAGTGAGCTAGCTAAACAGTAACCACAGACCAGACGACAGGGCGTGGATATTTCCTCGCTAGTTGACAGAAAAATACCTCTCTTTGCATGCTTTGGGTGTGTATCTTACTGCTTGGAGTCGGAAGATAGCGGACTCCTTCAGCAGCAGCATCCGCCGACCAAGATGCTCCCTTCACCGCAAGCTAACAGGGCGCTTGAAAATGGTTGGCTAGCTGGGTTAATATGAGCTAGCCGTCGATGCAATAACCGGTTGGCTCGCGCTGTGCACACCCAGTGTATCACAGATGGCTTATCCCAACGAAAACGTAATGTGACCGGGCTGCAATATGCTTCAGCTTCCCGAGCCCAAATGGAAGACCTTCACGTTCATGTCGACGACTATTCCGCTGCACGCACCGTCTGCGGTTTCACGAAATTGGAATTCTGTCGGATTTCAGCCAGGGCGAGCTGTCGTCCGCCGTTGCTCCAGTTCCTCCGCTGGCTCTGCTCAGATGCTGGCTGGCTTTGACTGGCTGCTCCCCCGACTTCCAGAAATGCCAGACTCCTCCCTCAATCGTCCATGAAACTGGTGCGGTCAGAGCCAAAATGGTCCGATCCAGACGCGGGGCCCACAACGGGACTGTAACGGTGGTAGAGCCAAGATGGCGTCCACCGGGGGGCTGATTTAGGCGCAGTTTCCTAATCTCCTTCCAACGGTTGCATCCAGTGTGTCCCGCGCAAGCGTCGACCATCCAAACCCCATCACCTTACGTCAGCCTTTCCCCCTCACATCTCCATCACTAAAGCGCACACTTATTCCCTGTAAATTCTCCCTTTTTACTTTAATAACCCAATTCACACTGTTTTGCTATGGGCTGTAGGTGTAACCTCACTTGTCAGTTTACAGTAGGAGGATGGAAAACCTCATTTTCCTAAAGTGATTCCCAAATTCCCATGGGTGTCATGGGTGGTTCCTCTGCAAAATGAATATATGACAGTATTTTTTACCCTTTTCACAGCCATGTTTTGATTTATTGTTGCAAGATTTATCCATGCATGACACTGAAAATCCTGTCACATGAGCAATCCCTATCAAAAGCAGATATTATTATTATTATTGTGTCATAATGTGACAGCTGATATGTTTTCACTCTCTGCAAGTGGGGATTGTCCTCTGGTGCAGGTGCAGGTGCAGGGAGGCAGGTGGGATTCTCTCAGGTGTGGAGGTGTGTCAGTCATGCCCCCTAGGGGTGATGAAAGAAACCCTCATAATGCTCTGTGTCGCATATAATAGCTTCAAATGCCAATGCAAGTATGAGGAAAAAGCAATAAAACATACCTCTTGATATTTGGTCAAAATAGACAAACTATGTAAAACCTGTAATTGATGTGAATTGAATATATCAGTTATGTGACAACTTTGACATGATATACATTTCTGTTTGGGTTGTAAACATACACACCATAATGTGTCTTATCTTACTGATGAAGAAACAAAGCAAGCCCTCTCCTCCCACCCACTTGTTACATTTATTCTATATGCTACTAAAAAACTTGGATTAGCAACTCACTCTTCATTCACATTTGAGATGTGGACATTGAAGTTGAAGTTTGGTATGATTTTCTTCTCTGAATAAACAAAGAATGGAGAAAAATAAAGTAAAATAACCTCTTGACATATAATAATATGAGCTTTAACGTTGCTCCAGAGGGGGATAGACTCAACTCATTATTTGAAATATGAATAAAGAGGTTATTCTTTTGTTTTCCTATTTTTCAGTTGCAACCATTTTAGTGGCAGAATTTATTTGCCATTAGATGAGACATTATGCTTAAGAATGAACTATAATCGGCTGTAGTTTTGTTAAGAAATCAGTGGATCAAATGGAAAGAAATGTTTGACTGCTGCGACTATACATTTCATGTCCTGTAAATCCTTGAGGTCTGAGTGAGAATAAACAACAGAATCATAGTGTAATTTCATGTCTTTATTATTTCTTTACATATTAATGTCGTCAACCTTGCTTACTTGTAATAGCTTGAGTCATTAGATTCTTTTATGGTTTGTGGCTATAT
>JAPTYQ010000013.1:5458673-5501937 GCA_029814465.1 Ostorhinchus cyanosoma | reverse complement strand
CATAAACCAAGCATCTCCATCCACTGTCATTGATCCAACTCCATGGGTTTTACTGGTGAATCCATGTTGTAGAAGATTACAGTGTTTCTACGGTAACTCCGGAGTCTCGGAACGTCCAAATGAGTTATATCTGATGACCATGAAAAGATGAATAACTATTTTACACCAATTATTTACACGTATTGATATGATTAATGGATCAACAGTGATTCAACAGTTTAGATCAATAGATGGTTTTGGTCAGTGATGGATGTTTGGGTCTTTTAGGGGCTAAGTGACATTAACTGGATTTCTGCCCAATTTCAGGTTAGTTTGTGGGCACATTTTCTATTTTCATTAGGATTAAAGATGTGTATAGAAATTACCTGAATGTTAAAATTTATGAGCCTCCAGGATACAGTTACACTTCATATAAATAAATAAAAGATCATTGTTATAAATAAGTTAAAAGACAATAATATACATTTATATAAAGCTTAAAATTTTCACTTGCAATTTAGAGGTCTCCTTGGTCCAGTAATTTTCTAATAACACATGACCTTTTTATTGTTACTTTCAACAAAATCAAGCAAGTTTATTCAAAAGGAAATAAACACACAAACAAATCCATACTGTAAACAAGACTTAAAAAAATAGAAATAAGGAAATTCCAGCTTTTAAAAAAAAAAAAAAAAAACACCAGTTGGACTCTCAAGTTCTTCACAGAAAAACGACATGACTCTTACATTGCACTGGTAGAAAAAGGCAGAAAATTAACAAAAGCAACTCGTGATCAGCTAAACTGGACTCCGGCGTGGACATCTAATTTAAACAAACTGTCGATGTACGACTGTAGCATCACTGCAGCGTTCCACTGACGTGACCAAAAGCACAATGACAATAGCTCAGGCGTGGGAGTCACAATTGGTTCTCCATTATGCTCTTTAATGACAGGACTGGTATCCCTTTTGGCGGCTAGCCTGCAATGGTGGTAATTAGTGTACAGCAGATGCTCATCCTGTCATTAAAGGCCAATGTGGAGCAGAGGATTGTGGGTATAAATGAATACACTGGTATTTCATACTCCTTTGTCAGTATAAGAAGAAAATATTCACAGATTCAACATTTAGTGGAGTTTTATGATCATGATATGTGTTGTATATCCTCACAGTGGGAATGTTTTTCCATCCCAAAGCCAGTGCGCTCTTTAAAAAAATAGTGCTTAAACCCAAACTTCACAGCTACATTAAAAAACCATCGAAGCACTAGACTGGGGGATGGCGTTAACTTCCCACTCCGCTGCCATTCATGTTGTTTATATAATATTTATTCTTGTGTAAGTATTTACAGCTCTCACAGGGGGCTGAATTTATATTTACAATAGTGCCCACACATTCCAACTGAAACCTATCTGAGATCAACATCCACCTGGCAAATAATTAAGAGGGATGGAGCGTTTCCACTCAGATTTGTGTTGAAAAACCAACTAAAAACATGTTACCTTGTGGCATATTTGGCAATCTGGCAACCACATTATGATCTTCACAGTATAGTGTAACTCAGACACTCCGGTTCTATATCTAACCCCTCAGACATTCTCCAAAATGTGCAGTCAGTTCCATCAAATTCCCCAGGATTGGAGTAAAAAACAGCAGGGATGTAGAACAAAGTTATACAGTTAATATCACCGTCACAACAGATCATGCTTAAATGTTGAACAGAAACACCCCCCTATTCCGTTCATTATAAAATGATTTAATGAGACGGAGAGGTAAACAATAAAGGGGAAAGTGACCTATGTAATGATGTATTTCACAGTTTCTGGAAGTGGGCAAAGCGTATTGCGGCTTTAGGATGCCAAGCCCAGAAAGAAGCCGCCGACAAAGCCACTAGACAAGACAATGTTCCTCTTTATGAAGTCTGAGGCCTGCGAAGGAAGGAAGACAGAAGACAGAGGAAGTTATGATAAGGCCCAACCGAACCAGCCAGTTAAAGAATATGAGCAGAGTGTGGCAGGAAAACAGCAAAACATACATATGGCACAATTGTGTTTATCATTTCTACACTAGAGGGCATTGTTGATTTGTGGATGAAGAATTACTAATCCCTCCCATCAGCCACAATATGAACAAACTGCTTTTAGTTGTTTAGTTTTGAATTACTATCCTATAAATAAAAACAAGCAGAAGCTTTAAAGAAAGTGTAAGCTCTGGTACCTTTACCTCCTCAATGAATGTGTTTATTTCAGGAGCCGCTTTGTTTGCTTTCTTCTTCAGGTGCTTCTTCGCTTTGTTCACATCCTTCTCCACCTTCTTCCAGTCGACCTGCACGTAGCCACTGTGATTGGCAATCTGTGGAGGAGGAGTCATGTAATAATACCGTCTTTTGGAAATTCAACCAAAAACATAAGTATGCAGTGCAATGGGCAGTAGGTAACATTTTATGGTGTACTACTGGCCTACTGACCGGTTATCTGGGCTTATCAACTGAATTTTTATGCTGTATTGCATCACTGTTTAAAGGTTTACTATATGTGTAAGTGTGTCAATATCTGTTTAACTAATACCAGGTACGTAGGCCCGTTTGCAGAATAAACTCTCCTCATATTTGCATCAAAAATGACTGAAAAAGTGGATTAAAAAACATATTTGCCCATCACTGTACGATGTGACCTGATTTTAAAATGGAATATACACACACAACAATACAGCAAAAAATCTTTAATTGGATGGAAACTACAGACATTAGAAATGTGTCTTTGACATCCTAATGGAAGTCTAATTAAATGAGTTGGTCCATGCTAAATCAATTTTGTCTTCTTCCCAAACCATTCCATATATGTAATAATCTACAGACTGTATTTTAGGAGACAAAATACAAAAAGGCATATTATTGCAAATTTCAATATGGCAAAGTGTAATATGCTACAGATGGAGCAGCAATTTTTTAAAATAAACATTAGATGTATCATAATGCATCATAGTACATGAAACACTGTGAAGTAATGTAATCATATTATGCATGTGTAAATGGAATACTCAGTTGGTATAGTCCCCAGAGACAAATATCCCAACATCATGATTTATTACATTTTCACTCAAAATGAAATGCAAAATGACCATGCATTCAAACCATAACTCAGATCACAATAAATGTCTAATCAATAATAACATGCTTTTGTGTATATTATTTATATGTACTGTATGAACCATTGGATGGTCTAGATTCATGCAAATCAAGCTAACACAGAATCTTGTTTTTCTTTAATGGTTTTCCTTAAGAATGGAACCAAATGATGCATCATGGTGACCAGCTGGCCTCTGCAGTACTCACTATGTGAAAGATACATTACTCTGCATTCATAGTGTTACACATTTATTAATGCATTTACACTTGCCTGTAGAAGGAGAAACCCTCCACCAACTGCAGTCGCAGCTATTTTCCCAACTCTCTGGAACAGGTAACCGGCACACCTGGAAGGTAAGATCCAGATCCTTTACTAAAGTAAAAGTACTAGTACCACACTCAAAATGCATTAGAAATCTTATTTGAAAATTTGCAGAGTAAAAGTGAACGTTATGCTTAAAATATAATATGTGATATCATTGTTGATTTTATTAAAGTTCTGCTTTACTACAGCAAATACTATTGTTGAGTTGAAGCAGCATATCTATAAGATCATGTGTAAAGAGCTGCTGTCCTGTGGAAGTCATATAAAACAGTTCTGATTCCAATTTTCTGACAATGCATCATCCAAGAGGGTTTTTAGGTCAGAACACTTCACTTGTTAGTTTATCAAAACATTCAAAGCGAACATATGAGTGGGTTTCATGGGACAGGATGAGGGTGAAATATGAATGATCATGCTCAGTCAAATGTAGCAAAGTGCAATTTTTTTTAGATGTACTTGCACAGAATGGAAACACGCATGTCATTTCGACTATACTGGGTGATTATGTTACACCACAGACAATGAAATGGCCACACAGTGTTAAAGGTTAAGTTGTTACTTCCCCCAGTCCTTACCATCCAGTCACCCCACCCATCATGAGCTGCGTTGCCACAGAATACTTCTCAGCAATTGGGCCAGAGTTGCTCCCAAACACTCTGCTCCACCACTGATGCCTTCGGGCATATTCTGTCAGGTCCACCACCTCGTACACCTCATCTTCACTCTCTGGGTCGTCCTGACCTGCTTTGAATAAAAAAACAAACAATAAGGACGACCATTTAAGTGACGAATTTCAGTAAACAGCAGAGTAGTGGATGTTTTAACTAGTAAACCACTCACTACCTGACCTCATTTCACCTCATGACTGTTTAGCATTGCTATTAGATGCTATATAAATGACTTGACAAGCTAATGCTAGTTAGCTAGCGTCAAATGGCTACCAAGCCAAAATAATGCTCAGTAAATACCATTTCACCTGTCATTAGTATTTAAGCCCACAGGACATTTTAAATTGAATGTCGCTTCTGTAAAAGTATCAAACTGTGGTATGAGAAAGGGTAAAACAGCCGGTATTTCAGCCTAATACATTCGCTAACCTTCTCTGTGATCCGCCGTCGCCATTTTGGTGAAACGGGTTATGTCACCAGGATGTTGACAATACTTGACCACGCCCACTGCATGATGCTCTGCCACGTCAGTTAAAATGCTTTGATCTCCCTTGATTAGGCACAGCAATATTGCAACTTTATCACTAAAATGCTGCAGCTTTTCCTTGCTTGTGATGCAGCTTGTTCTGGACTTTGCAAAGCGCAAAGAGAGGCTACAATGTGTGCAAGATGCGGACCAAATAATGCTCTACATCGATCGTTTAAGCAGTCATTGAGAGAAAACGGCCGCTATAACCATGTGTCAGTACTTGTTAAAAGATAGGAGATGAAATTTTAATGCAAGTAAAGTATTATCAATTTGGGAAAGCGAGAAAATGCATTCTAATATGTGACACAGTCAGACGTCATTTATCAACGACATGATTTTAATGCAACACTTCGAAAATAATCGTGGTATAAAGATGAGAGGTTTGCAGAGAAAATATGAATATTGAAGATAAAAGAATGATATAGCAAGGGAGGTCATATGGTAGGATGTCGGCGCTCCCATTGGCTGAAGAGGGAAGAGAGGGCGTGGCTAGATCGGCGCGTGGGTTCGCTTGGGTGATACAATTATAACAACTTTATCTTCGCGGCCGTAACGCATTTTATTGTCAAATTCTCATATCTTGGATATTATACTCAGTTATTCGCATTCAGACACAGGAACAATATCACTTTGTGGTGAAAAATGTGACGTTTGAGGATCTACCCGGAGAGCGCTTCTGTCCCCCCGAAAGGATTTACTATATCGAATCGCATCTTTTCATCCTGGGAAAAAGTTTTTGATCATTTTGTTTTCATCGGTTTTTCTTCTTTGATTCGGCGGAGCGAACCATTTGTCCCCGCGTCGCGATTTTCCATGCAATCGTGCGGTGTGTCTCTTGCCGTTGCTGCCTGCGCTGCTGCTCGGAGTCTCGGCTCGGCTTCTTGTGGTGGTGATGAGGAAAAGAAAATGGCGGCGGGAAAAGCGAGTGAAACAGAGGAGGACTTTCCGACACTGACAGCCCAGGAGAGGGACAGTTTGGTCGGGATTGACAGGTCGGAATAGTAACCTCGTGCACTCACATTAACGCACAGTTTGAAATTAAATTGCTAATCATCCCTTGCATGTCGAAAAGCTGTGTGAGCCGCTCTGCAAGTGATACTGAGCCGCCTATGTTGTCTTCTTGCTTGCAGCTCACTGTTTGGATTTCAGAAGCTTCATGAAGATGGCGCCAGAACGAAGGCCCTATTAATGAAGGTAGCAATTCTAACTGTATTTATTTGAACACCAAGCAGCACCATGTCCAATGCCCACACTCCAGCCCCTCCGCTAACACACAGGGCAGTGAATTTGCTGTCAAAGTAGCTAGCCAGCTTGAACGCAAGTGGCCCACTCACTATGGAGACCAAGGCCAGCTAGCCGCAGCCCCTCTTTTAGCCAGTGAGCTAGCTTGCTAGTTAGCTGCTCTCATCCGATGTACAGCGACCCTGCACCTGCGGCTACGCGGCGTCGCTAGCAAGAATAGCAAACTAGCTGTGGCTCTTGTTTTAACCGGGCTGTTAACGTACCGTTTTAGTTAATGTTTGTTAGGCAACCGCCCATGTTAGCTTGATGGCTATTATATGCAACACATCTTTGCACAGTGTTACACGTATTTCCATCGCTTATAGACACAACGTCATCATGATTAAGTGTAACCTTAGCATATTGACTGGTGGAATCGTTGCACTTTAATTAGGAAAGTTTTATGTCTCGACGAGACGGTTTTTATTGCAAACTTTACAGTCTCGCATCAAGCCACATAAAATGACAGTGGCCTTAAATGGCCGTGTGGCTACGGTAGTTGTTACACTGCTGGAAGTAACGTCAACGCTGGAGCCGTGTTTTAGGGTCCACCAAATTCAGCTCCCTCGTTTTGTCGTTTGGTTGAGGTGAACATATACCACGTAGCATTGATCCGGTGTCCAGGCCCAAACTGGTGCCAAGTTGAATTTGTGAATTGCATGGCTTTACTGTACGTACATGTCGTGCACTGGTAGTTTTATCGTTTGTGAACGAGTTGACAAACGTTACAAGTAACGTTAATGGCTGGCTGCCTGTCCAAGATGGCGGGACATGGCGGAGTGACACCGATAACTATATACCCAGTTTGATATGAATATGTGGTTGCGTATTGTCTGTGAATGACTAAAGTGTGTCTCCACTTCCCTCCCGGCTCATGTTTGTCGGTTAGGACGTGTTTCTGTTGCAGACCTAGATGGTGTCACTGCCCTTTGTTTACAATTTTTTGTGGAGCCTGTGTGGCTGTGCCTGGGCTCTCTGTGTGCTCGGGCTAGAAAGCTACGCACAGTCTACCTGTAGGTAACACACTGCGGTGCTACAAGAGGCACAGCTCTTCTCTTGGGCGTTTATTCTGAGCTGTGGATGTGCAAAGGATGATCCTGGCTCAGAGCTCCTCTTTTGAGGGCCCATCCACCAAACACTCGCTAGGTGGTGTGGGATACCTAGGAAGTGCAGCTACTCATCCAGCCACACCGGAGCATTAGAAAGCAATGGCCTCACCATCCTTGCTAGGCTGTGTAGATGGTATGCTATGCATTGACCTCAAGTTAAACTGCCAGATCAGTTATTTGTAAAAATGTCCCCTGACTTATTTATTTGTTGAGAGAATTTCAAATCAAACATTGACGTAATGGTTGAACAAATAATGTGTTAGTTAACTAAGAGAGCAGCTTTGCGTTCTTTTGTTTGGGGGCAATAACACAAGCATTGCTCCGTTGTTGAAACAGTGTGCCTTACCTTTAAAAAAATGACCATTTGACCATGTTACATGTGTTTGGATGGAACTGGCCTGGGATTCAACCAACTCTGTTCTTTTTTCTTTCAGTTCTGTGTTGTGTTTGTCACTGTGATATTTAACATTGTCATAAGCCACGTTTAGCTCTGAATTCAACAGTATTTGTCACCAGGTGGCCTCCATCATTACAGGCTAACAAATGCATTTTATAGTCAAACCACTGCATGTGTATCCATTCACCTCTTCCGTGATGATGCACACATGGTGTTATGGACCACACTCAATATGACATTTGAAAGGAATATACACTGTAAATTACACGAGCCCAAGTTTAGCATGGATCTTACTTTCCAATGGCCGTCACAACACCACTTTTGCCCTTCTACTGTGTAAAATTGTGTTCTACCATTGGCAGATCAACTGCTTTAGGTTTGGTCACAGGAGAAGACGTTCCAATGATCAAACAGTTGATTTATGAAATGTTCTGACCACAAAGAAGAGTTTAAAACCTTACATAACTGTCATATTCCTCTGGTTTAATAAGTAATCAAATATTCTTGATTTTGATTTAATGCTATGGAAGCTAGTGTACAGTTTTCTTTTCAAATAAACAAAAGGAAACACCACAAACTCCAAAAAATACACTACAGATGTAATTTGTGTCTTGTTACATAATATTTGTCTCCATGTTGTTTTCATCTTTATCTTAGTCATCTAAATACACTTATTACCATCTAATTCCCCCTACTTTTGCTCAAGGCCAAAAATCCGCTTTTGAGTTTGTGGATACTTATTGATAGAAGCTTCATTTTAGTGAGAGAATAAGTTGTTGGCCACTTTACCCTCTTTGTACCTGATTAATAACTCTTATAAGTCACTCAAAATGCAGAGAAACATATGTTGTTTTGCATTGTTGTTTTTAAGTGGTGAGAGGCAACAATGTACTCCCTGTACCTTGTCTGCTGAAAATTTAAATGGATGAAGGAAAAAAATCAGAACAATGCATCCTGGGACTATTCCTTCGTGTGTTCCAGGCAAACAAAATTCCCCAAGACACTCTATGGAATTTTTCACATTTAGACAAAGCCAGCTTACAGGATTTAACTGATATGACACCGTTCGTTCACAAGGGAATTTGTACTTTGTTGCACATGCAAGAAGACATTCGTAGGTGGTACGTCAATGCAGCCCAGGAAGTAGCCCAGATATGTGAAACCAAGGTGATTTATGTGGCTTCCACCTGTACGTATGAGCTTTCCAGTCACGATCAGATCATCCAAGACGTAAGGATAGCATTGGCATCAGTAAATGATTGAAGGAACAAATGGTTCCCAAATTGATTTCCACTAGATATGAAGTTATCACAAGTAACTATTGTTTTATCAAGAAACACTCCCATAGGTCTTAGTCACTGATTGAATGTCTTCTGCCTCTGTAAAAGCATGCATTTGGAGTTATTAAGTGACAAAGTTTCATATTTTTGTTAAAAAAATATAGTTTCTTTGTGACTACCCTGTCTGGCATCTTATGGAGGTTGCGCTGATGCACTGTTGCTCTGTCTACATGCAGATAAGTGTGGGTCCAGCATTTCTGACAGAACTAGGTCACTGTATCACCACCAGTAACTTAGTAGCAATGACATAAATTCATCTCTAGTGGGTTTTTTTTCCTAAGCATGAACATACACCATTTTTAGTTTATTAATTTGTTGTCTTATTTCAGTTTCTTATTCTGTACCAGCTTACAGAATTTTTTTTTTCTAACTTGTTCTGTTGTCTGCAGAATTTGGTTGTACTTGCATTGTCTGCATGGGTCTTTTCCAGGTCACAGCGGTCATACCAAAAGACAAGTATATCAACCATTACTAATACTTTTTAACCTGCCTTTAACTATGGCTAGACTACTGCATTTTGGCTGGAGAGAGCTTGTAAATTGTGTTTTGTCTTTCAGAGAGCCAAAATACATTCAGTGGAAAATTGAAATGCACATGCCAAGTCATCTTTAATTCACTGTTGTTGGTTCATTCATATTTGTGACGTAGCATGAAATATAAGATGTACTTTGTTTTTCTTGTGGAGTCTTGAAACGTGTTGTCATACACTAATGTAGTTTCTTTGGCAGAGGTCGCCATGAACGACACTAAATGCTGTGTCAGCGTTGCCTTCATCGGCAACTTGGTGATACAGTCCAAAAATAACTCATCCTTTTACCTTTCGTGTTTCCATTTTGCTTGACCGTAGATTGCCTTGGGTAATATCTGATGAGAATTTACGTAAACTGTGGGTTTTTCTCGGATTTTGGCTCTCTTACATAAAAATATTTTTATTGGCATGCTCACAATTGATTTCTGACCGGCTCCTTCAGTCTGAAGATTAAAACATGAGATGTGAGGATGAGGGGCTGGGCAGGGGGTTGTGGAGTTGTTTGAAGGTAAAATACTGAGTGACGAAGACAGATGGGTGGTGCATGAATGAAGGACAAAGACACACTGAAGATTATTTTAATATCAGAATTTGATTAACTTACTTTCAGCTGAGGACAGACAAACTGGTTTTCTGCTTTTGGCATCTGTACGATGTAGGGCTGAAAGGTGTGCCAAAAGAATAATAATTTGTTTTCACTGATGGTATTTTTTTTTATTCTTAATAGATAAGAATATTAATCCACCCCATGTCTAGATGCAGCCATTTTCTTTGTACCCTCAACCCAATATCATGTGAAATACAGTATTTCCATTGGTCAGACCTGTGTGTATAGTGTTTTTTTTCCCCCAACCCCTATTGTTTGATGAGCCCTGTTTTCCACTGACTGTTTTTCTCCTTTTATATTCTTCATAATTGTATTGTAGACACGTGTGATATTAGGATGGACACTTGAAACAATAAATACTGCTCAATAATTGCTTGGAAGTAGTCAGTGACCACCAGCTATTTTGTCACAGTTACAGAGAAAAGATTTTTTTTATCACGGATCACATTTGTGTGGCTATCTGACAACAGGAACAGAACAAAAAGTAAAAGAGAAAAGTATTAATGTGACTGGATTCAGGCACACAAGAGTACACTAAACTAATAATGTAATGCCTCATGCATGACAGTGACCATCTTCAGTCCGTTTGACAGTCAATGAGCTAAACAAGACTTGACCTGTAACCTGTTTGTAGGTTCGTCTTATGCTACACATTAACTCTAAAGCCCTGAAAACGATCGTCTCCTCCTTTTGTGTTAATCTGGGTTGCCTGTGAGCATTAAATGAATTGGTTGTGATCTCCCAGTGAGCCCAGCCCTCGATCATATATGCAGCATGTTGTGTCCCATGACCAGCCAATGTCTGATGGTCCTAATTGTGTAAGAAATAGTGTAAGAAAGGATGATAATTGTAGGAACAAACAAAAAAGTCACACGTTGGCCTTTTAAATATGTAGGAATCATGACCCAGTACGATAGCAGAACATGTGCAAAACCACACCCTGTGTTCCTCCTTGAGTGAGAACTTCACAACATACCAGGATTTCAGAGTGATGTGGAATAGTGTTTGTGGTGAATAAATGCCACAGTGGTTGCTGCACCTGTCCACAGCCCTGCCCAGTCCCGTCATCACAAGCAGAGGCGATTATCCCACCACTATCACCATTAAATCTCCAAACATCTGTGGTGGAGACTCTACCATATTAAAACAAAAAAAAAAAAACCAGAAAAACTCCCGCTTCTAATCAGAGTCAGAGCCAGAGTTACCTTCTTGTCATTTGGCATGTCATGGAAAACTACCAAACGAAACTGTACGACTACAACTGTAGTAACAAATGAACACCAAAAAAATGGAAGTAATAATAATATAATTATTAGAATATCAATTAATCCACTGAACACTGTCATACATAAAATGTATTATTTGACTGCAACAAAAGGCAAAGTGTCACCAATGTGGAAGTCAACTAATGGACCGTTTTTAGTGATGAAATATTTGGTTCACTTTTATTTCCATTACGCACAAATAGGACTTAACTGTAAATATATTAGATCAACTTGAAAACCTCAGTCAGGACTGGTTTTCATATCCTCTGCACTGTGTGATGGACAGTCATATGTTCAACCATCCAGGATCCATTAGCAGTAAACCGACAGACTGAGCGAAAATGAAGGTGTGTGATAAAACCTGTACGATCCTCTTTTTCAGTATTTGCTCTGACGCCACCTTGAACACTTTTACATACCTGTTAGGATCACATTGATTTCCCATTTTATTCGGTAATTCTACACCTCGTGCTGTGTATTTTGGAATTAAAATAACCAAGTAACGAGCAAAAAGACTGTGAAATTTCCTAAACTATGTGAAGAGGAAAAAGCTGGCTTTCACACAGACCTTCTGAGAGCGCTGTTTATGCAGGGAACCTTCAAATAACAGCTACATTATGAAGTTTCCTTTGCACACTGTTAACATCCTTTTAGTAAAGTTGTAGTTCATCTCTTGGCAGCCTCAGTGCAGAGTTTATGCAAATATTTTCAGTGTCCTTGTACCTCTCTAGCTATTTGTTCCTCCTACATCTGCTGCATGTTCTCTTGGTAAAAGACACTTTTAAGCACTCTTTTCCCTCTCAATAGCCATTGACAATAAATGTATTTGATTATTTTCCTGCCTCTTGGCATTGATGATGCTTCTCACCAAGAGTTAAGAGCTGGCATTTGTGTGGTTTTGTCTATTTGAAGAATAAACATAATGAATGTCAATGATTATAGAACAGTGCAAATGTGTTCTCTGAGAATTTTGAATCATAACATGAAATATTATCCACCTCAGTGAACTTGTAGTAATTTCTGGGTTTTTCTTGAGTTGCTGCCTCTGGCTTTCAGTGGCTGAGCAGCATCAGCATTGCAGACCGCTGAGTTATCTTTTGAAGTGATCTCAGTGTGCCATCAAAGAAACCCGAGTGCAAGTGTAGGTCACTGTTGGCTGTATTTGCTTTGGTGTGGGAAGAGTCATGGACAGTATGTGCACACATTTTGAAGATATGGTGATGGTGAAAGTGCTGACCTTTCTTTAAAGTTGCTCTCAACTGGCATTAAAATGCATGGGCCTGAAATTTCTTGTAATTGACAAAAATAAAAAAAACTTACTAATAAAAAATATATGGTGAGTTTAGAGAGACGATCAGAATACATATAAGACATGACAAACTGTGAAGCTGAAACCGAAGCACTGTTTGTTTTTCAAATGTTCATTGTGGTCGGTTTAAGCTGCTGCAGCTCTTTCATAATTCATACTCTGAGTTGTTGTTTTTTCAGTTTTAATTTGCAGCCATGTAAATACAAGCTGGACTGTCTGTACATATCCTGACCAAGGAAAATAAAATTTTAAACCTGGCTTTTCGGTCTCCATCCTCATTATATAACCTTGATGTCGTCTAGAATTAATATTTATTTGCAACATAATATAGCAAACTATTACATGATCAAAAACATATTTTTAGTGATAAAAATGTCTGTGTCTTGAATGTCTGAGGTCACCAGAAATTTGTGGTGTTAAAATGGGGTCATGAGCCAAAAAAGGCTGGGAACCACTGCATTAAAATGAAGCACACGGACAGGATGCTGTGGTTATGTATTGTATCTCACTTTATCAGGACTCTGCATGTGGTGTTCCTCTGATATTGTCATTGCTTTTCACTGACATTGAAGTATAAGGATGACAATCGCAGTACATTTAACCTGATACAGTAGGACAGCTGTATGTTAGGTGTAATTCCAGTATCATGGTAAAATGGCATTTACAGTATCAAGACTATGAATATTCATGAATTTCATTTGTTATATCTATACATGTTCTGCTGTGAAACATCAAAAAGCACAGATATACAGAAACAGTTGTACAATTTTATGGAAAGTGTGTAGTATGTTTACTTAAAATGGACTAAATATCTCATAAAATTCTTTTGGTCTCATGCTTACTAGACTGTCTCGCAGGACGTCATCTGTTGTATTTGCTTGCGATTTGCTGACGATTTCAGTCAGCATTTTCCACTCTCCTTTCACTCCTCACTACATTAAACAACAACTTATAAGCCATGTCTGATTCTGCTTCTTTATGGCCATATGTTTTGCAGATATTAGGCAGCTTTATTGCTAGGGTTTGACTCCCTTAGAATGCAAACGTTGGCCAGTAAAAGTTCCTCCCTGACACTTTTTGCAATGACACTACCTCTGTATCTGCGGCTTAGAATTACCCAAGAAGTACAGACAAGCTCACAGAATGATAATGCATGCAGCCTGACCTTTCCTCGGTGCTGGACCAAAACTGAAATAAAGTATGGAATAGGTGTTGGTATGTGAGACATCCTCTGTGTGCTGCAAAACAGACGTTACTGTAAACTGTGCAGTTGTATGAACAAAAATGGGAGAAATAGTTTTTAAGAATGGCAGATGAAATGTATATGATGGTACTCAAGATGGTCCTGTACTAATGCACGCAATGTTATAATTTGTTCCCTATTAAAGCATTGCAGATAGATTACTGAGCAGGAAGTTGTAACTTGGGATGGATACATATAGCAGCTTAGTTTTGGTAAATAACATGTCTTTTTTTTTACTAATGGCAGTGCCTGATGGCTGATGTTTGTCTGTTATATTAATCACTATTTCATAGCTTTTTGGGATTAAATTTGTACTTTTCTCTGTCCTTTTTGAGACACAGAGTAGATCAGCAGAATCACTTCCAGGTTGCATTTAACGGTATCTGATCAGCATATAGCAATTATAGCTATCTGTAACATATTTAACCCCCTATCCCTATGAAAAGTCATGTGACAAGACAAATTCTGAGCATCACATGGTAGATTTTCTAGTTTGAAACATAGGCAAGGACCATTTAAAAACAAAAAAATAACTATGGTGTCAGGTGAAGCGTTGACAGTTATGTTTGGTGTCCATATGTAACCTATATCAATGTGTGTTACATATTTCAGTAGGTATTTGTTAGTACTTGAACATGACGATTGCATTAATAAGATTCTTGACCAAAAACATAGGATGTGGTCAGTAACCATGGTTTCATCAAAATGTCACTGAGTTTTGACAGTGTGCTTAACATGCAGTTCCCACAGGAAATTCACTTAAATTTGCCAATGATATGTTAAATAACATATTAAGCTACACTGATGTCAAAATTTAGGAAAATATATTGGAAATTTTTGAACTTATTGACACAGATTTAAAGTGACACGGTTTCAATTCTTGATCCTTATATGATGTAAGGACCAATGTGTCTAAAACAAATCAAGTATTATTTTAAAACAAGAATTTATTATATATGACAGTAATAAGCTAACAAATGTGTGCATACAGAGTAGGACAAGAAAAACTTAGATTTTTCTCGTAGATGTGCGTGTTCCCTTGACCTGACCGTGCAGGACTGCAGCTTTAAATCAGTTCAGTTATATTTTATAATGAAGATTTCTTTGCTTTTGTTGCACAGACTCTGGAAAAATCCCCAAAAAACAAACAAACAGAAACCAACTAGCATCAAATTCACATTGTTATTTTAGACATTAGTATCCACCCAGATTACATAATCGGTGCATCCTCTCTCTCAACATCTCATACACTCGTCCACTTTCAGCAGGGACGACTAGTGCAGTTGGTTCCGACTGATCAGATGCACATGATATGTTTCCTATTGGTCGACTGAAAGTGGCTGTGACCAGGTTTTGTTTCGCTATGGGCCGACTGAGTGAAAGCACCGGCGTTGTCACGTAAGAGGAAATGATATGCAAGTCTCTGGAGAGAATTACTCCAATCTAAGCTTGTGCACCTTGCACCAGTGACTCCTTCTGGTCTGTTATTTTTAGGAAAGTAGTAAAACACTTAATAGAGAACAATCGTCCAACTGGAAATTTTAATACCTGCAATCAAAGCAGGAAGGTGGAAATATTTTCAGTAAGATCTCTAACGTACACGTCCTTATCTGTAGCAAACTCCATTCCAGGCAGTTATTCGAGGGCTGATATTTATCTCCTGAAAAGAAATTTAGTCAGCTTTGCCAAAATCATGGAGCTGGCGCCTGACGTCAGCCGTGCTGTGACTTTGAAAAGTTCTGTGTGACATTATGTTCTGTAACTCCAGGTGTGTCTCACTCTCTCACACACTGTGTCTGAAATGCACACACACACACATGCACACACTGTCCTGAGGACCCTGTTTGTTTGTGTGTCTCTACCAGGCTGTCCGCTGCTATGATTCGCTCATCCTTAAAGCCGAGGGCAAAGTGGAGCCCGAGCTTTTCTGCCAGCTCGGGCACTTCAACCTCCTCTTGGAAGATTACCCAAAAGGTGAGTAAACTCCACATGTTCTCAGTTCAGGACAGGTATCAGTTATTAGTAATGAACTGTGTCTAAATTTAAAATAACACAGGGTTTCTGCAGGTCATTAAAAAGCATTAAAAGTCATTAAATAGTTTTTGTGAAAATTATAGACCTTAAATGGCCTTAAATTAGATGTCCAAAGGCATTAAAATTTGTATACACTTGATGGGGGAAAAAGCATTGTTACTCACGATTTATTTAGATTATATAAACATTTAATAATTTTGATCATTAGTGTATGATTGACAGGCCGAACCCTTTAATTGGCTATTTTTTATGGCCGATACATGAAGTCACAACACCGAATGCTTGGAATGCCAGGTGCTGTGATCGTGTGCATGCTGTGGCGAAAGAGCAGAGGGAATATTAGCAAATGTCGGAAAAATGTGAAAATGCAAGTTTCAGCAGAAAGGATTAGAGGCGTAACTATCTGCAGTTGGACATGGGCATTACATTTGTTTAGAGTGGCATTAAAAAGCATTAAATTAGATTTGCTAATACCTGCAGAAATCCTGTAACAGGATTCTTTATTGGAATTCATTCAGTTGCAATCTTGAGAAATAAACAAAATAGTTCCCCAAAGATTTTATGAAATAAGAAAATTAAACTGCCTATTAGATTTGTTTTGAACTTGATTTGCAAATATGACTTGAGACGTGTGTAGCAATTTTATTCATTGGAAATTGAGTGATCATCATTAGCCTGGATTCCATTCTAACCTGGCACAGATTCTATTGAACTTTTTGCGGTTGCACAGATTAAATCAGTGCTTCTCTCTCTTTGAATCACAGCATTATCTGCATACCAGAGGTACTACAGTTTACAGTCAGACTACTGGAAGGTAAGACACACAAACACACTCATTCAGTTAACTATACTCTCGAGTTCCACGTACAGTCATACTGTCACCCACTCAGGAAGCGTATACGGTCAAATTTGGGTTAGATAATGGTGTAAGGTGCGGTTTCACGCTTCATATTTGAGTCATGTTGAGTTTTCTTTCCTGTTGCAAAGAAATTCAGTGGTGAGAGTAGGTACTAGGTTTGTTTTTTTTTTTATTACTATTTTTAATTTTACTGCTTGTTGTAAATTCCTTTTCCCTGTCTGCTTCTACACAGAATGCTGCCTTTCTGTATGGCCTAGGAATGGTCTACTTCCACTATAATGCCTTTCAGTGGTGAGTACTACATCTCTGAATTATTTTTCACAAGAGGTAGGAGAATGATTAACACACAGTGGTCTTTTATTGAAACTGTTCTGCAATCTGCAACAGTTCTATATGAATATAGGACTGTCTGAGAAAGTTAAAACACATTTAATCATATTTAGCCCAGTATTAAACAGGTGGTGCCATGTACATTCCTTGCCAAATCTGGTCACACCATGACTGTGCTGTTTTTGAAGTAGAATGACAGAAACTTCAGATGTTCAAGATTTCAGAGTAGCAAACGTAGACGTACACCTGAAGTCACAGAAAAGGCACCCATGCTTTGACTCCCTCAAAGAGAAAGGGTCGAGTAAGTGTGCGGTTCATGCTAATGGTTGGGCACTTTTGATGGCTGAATGTACTGTGAATTTAACAAACAAACATAATGGAACATGAGATCCATTGAAGAAAGATAGCTTATCCACAAAAGAGCATTTGTGATTGTGGTGCCAGGATTACATACCTCTGCTGTATGTTTTTGTGTGCGTTTTGTTGCCCTCTGAAAAACAGCTTTTGAGTCATGCTGTCCTATTTTGTTTCCATGGAAACGCTGCAGCCAGATAACATTCAGTTCTGGCTGAATTGCCAATAAGAATCAGGCAGCTTAAAACCTCTGGACAGATAGAGTCAGATGCAAGCATCAGCACTTACGCTTATTGTTTTGAATGGCTGCAGCCAAGCTTCAGGGGAAAAAAATTGCTTCCCAGTCTCACATACATCCCAGACAAATATTTTTTAGCATTGTTAAACTCCACTGTGCCAGACACATTTCTAATTACAAATGCAACCTGTCAGGCACTACAGTCTCCCAGTCAGGTATAATAAAATAAAGCTTTCATTGACTAACTTTCAGTTTTACTTGTCTATTGATTTAGCTGCCGTCTGATTGTGAAACAAACAGAGCAAATTAAGTGGAGGTACTTTCTCAGTCACTGTGGGAGAACATCTTTAGTATTCAGTGTGCGATGGCACTCTTGTAGCGAGACTTGAATCAGCATTCATTGTCTGACCAACAGAAAATACTGCAGCTTAACTGTGCACCTGATGTTCAGTTCCTTTGATCCAGAACAAAAAACACTTAATGTCTGACTTTTAACTTCATCCCATTTTGGGTTCAGTTATATTTGACATGTTCTCCATCATCTCTGCAGGGCAATCAAAGCATTCCAGGAGGTGCTGTACATCGACCCAGGGTTCTCCCGAGCCAAGGAGATCCACTTACGCCTGGGACTCATGTTCAAGGTCAACACAGACTATGAGTCAAGCCTAAAGGTTGGTTCACCCCAAAATGCTATCACACATTCAAGGTTTAATGTCTTTGGGTGTTTTCACACTGGGTATCCAGATCCGTACCATATTTGGATAGGTTCACACCTTTCCCGCAGATATTGCGTTCACAAGGCCCCTGCTCGAGTATGAGTGGGTGTTACAGGGTCATAACAGTAGGTGGCAGTGTGGAGGGAATGGTGTCGCTATCCAACAAACGCAAAAGTCAGAAGAAGACAAACGCTCACGTTATCAACAAGGCAACTGCTCTGTTCATTTGTCTACAAAGGTGGCAATACTTTTCTATCTGGTAGCCTGTTCGAGGCAAACCAAAGAAGAGCGACCTTTGTTGTCCCTGATATATCGCAGAGTGGTTCGTGCAATAAGGCCAGCCTGTGCCGCGCAGATCCGAGGCTTTTTCAGGAGACGACAGGAGCATCATCTATGCCCTTGTGGTGATTGACTCACTTCTGTTGTTGGAGTGATGATTAGGTCACGCCTGTTCTCGGGCATGGATCATTTTCACACTGTAACGTACCAGAGTCCACGCAGTCCGTACCAGAGGACTACCTTCTCAGCTGGACTCGGGTACGGTACTCGAGCATGGAACGTTTGCATTCAGTGGACTTTGGGGTCCAACATACTCTGATATGAACTCAGGTGCACAGTGTGAAAACACCCTTTGATTAAATTAATTCTGTCATCATTTTAATATTTAATATTTGGGCTAATGCGGTAGCTCCTCCTTGAAAGAAAGTATTAAAGTATTAAGTTAAAACTGTTCTATTCTTATCAAATAGTGTAAGCTCACCGGCTCAAGAATGACATATGGCAAAAAAAAGGAATTCTCTGACTCTTTATTCCATTCTTTGTACCATTTGTGCTAGTAGTGATGTGAAAGGAGTCTACTATTGTTTCATAAAGATATTAAATAGAACTTGTCAGAAGAACTTGACGCTGAGTGGAACTGGAGATAATAGGGTTCCACTGTGACATTACCAAAGAATGACAGTTTAGCTTCTAGCAGTTAATGACAGAAGAGACTGCGTAATGCACCAGTTATTCCCGTCACGCTGAAAATCCGAGCAGTCGTGAGGCACATGACTCAGCGTAAACACTCAAACTGCTTTTGTTTGTTGTTTTTACTAATGTGTCCTGATGTTCTCCCACAGCATTTTCAGCTGGCTTTGATTGACTCCAACCCCTGCACTTTGTCCAAAGCTGAAAGTAAGCATTTTCTTTGAATCGCATTGCTTTTATTCCGTATAGATGAATTTTTTATCGGATGCCACAGGGTGTTTGGCCGATAATCACATGTATCACTGTGTGGTGAAATAGTGTGAGCACGGCAAAAAAAATGTGCATATTTATTATGTAACTTGAATAAAATGCATCCAAAACAGAAGCCTTTCTTCGAGTGCAGAGCTCCAGGGAGTCCCCTCCACTTCTTCAGCCAACAGATTTGTTTTCTTTCTTTTTAAATAAAGCAGCTCTGGGTTAATGCAAATACTATCTCCCTGCACAAAGCGTCTGATTATGGTCAGCTGCCGGGGTTCAGTCAGGGTAAAACACCAGTATCATTTGATATGCAGCTGCCATCTCATCTCGCCCGCCCCTCTACCTGTTACCTTGGAGACAGCAATTTTCATTTTTGCCCAGCCTCTCACTGTTTGCCTTTCCCTCTCTGTGTCCCCCTCATTTATGTTCTCACTCACACACATTGCAAGGGCAGCCCCAGTCTTTCTTCCCCTCACTCTCCCTCTATCTCTCTCTCTCCCTCTCTCTCTCTCTCCCCCTCCCTCTCTCCATCTGCTGAGAGTCACTCAGGCAGCTTAGATCAGACACTGCAGCGCTCCAGACAAAGGAAGGTGCCGTTAGGAGCACAGCTACCTATCTGGTGTGTTACACTTAATGTAGACAGACAACCTTGGGCTGCTAGCATCTGTTTTGTTGACAGTGCTGCACTACTTTTGAAAGCCTTGACAAGACTATGAGGAGGACCAACTCTAAAAAGGGGTGGGAAGCTTTTCTAAATTGTCAAATAATCTAACATGTGTTTTTCTTTCACTGTTTTTTTTTTTTACAGTTCAGTTCCACATTGCTCATTTATATGAGATTCAGGTAAGTGTCTGCTCATTTTACTCAAATCTATGCTTAGTTTTGTGTCCTCCAGATGAACAGTAGTTTTTATTTTCCTGTCATCTGTCAATGTTAGAGTAAGTGCTGCGCGTTTATTGAATGTCGAGTGCTTAGGTTATGTCTGGTAACCCACTTACATTCTTAAATCACAGGGCATCTAATTGCCGGGGTAGCCCTTTTTTGTATTTTGAATCAGGTTCTAACAAATTGAGGAGGGTGCGTGAGTGGGTGGGTGGTGTGCGGGAGGGGATAGGAGATTACTCTCAGTCGATCGGCAGGGTTGCCACGGAAACAAGAAAGTCTGTCTCCCCCTCTTTTGTATGCTGGTGGTCTCTCTCCTTATGTCTGTTTCAGTAGAGAGGTACAGTAACACTTGCCAACTCTGGGAGTAGCAAAGATCCACAGCTAGTGTTTTTTTTTTTTTTTTGTGCTGTGTCAGAACACAACCCTGCAGTGCATGTCTCAGTCTTACCACTCAGCTGCAAGTAGGGAGTAAATCTAGAAGAAGGCCACAGAGGCCAAAAAAAGACTAAGATGGACAAGAGGAAGGGACGGGTTGTTGTGGATTGAGGGGTTTTGGAAGAAGTATGTAGTGAATAGTGTTCTCTGATCTCCTTTGTCATATCTTCTATTCTACAGAAGAGATACCGGGCTGCCAAGGAGGCCTATGAGAGCCTTCTGCAGACAGAGGATCTACCTGCACAGGTGAAGGCCACTACCCTGCAGCAGCTAGGTAAGAGTGTGAAAAGACTTCTTCTATTTCTTAAGTTTGATGTAGCATCAGTGTTTGTCTTTATATTCTATTAAGATCAGATGATAAATTCAGTTTAAAATACTCATTTACATAAGGGTTCCTATTTATTTTGGGTTATTATATATATTTCTATTTTCTCTTCTAATTCTAAAAAAGCACACAAACGTTGGTATTTATTTATTTATTTTGGTGATATTTTCCAGGCTGGATGCATCACACCGTGGAACAGCTCGGAGACAGAGCCACCAGGGACAGCTATGCCATCCAGTGTCTGCAGAAATCTCTGGAGGCTGACCCCAACTCTGGACAGTCCTGGTACTTCCTTGGCAGGTACATCCACACAAAAGTCAATGCTATGTGTTGATAGCATTTGTGTCATGAAATTAATGAGGAACTATAACAGAGCCATAAGTCTTTTGACCCCAGGTTACACATACTTGGAGAAATTAAAAGAAGTGTACCTTGAACTTGATGTAGGTATTATTTGCAGATGGTGTTCTGCTGCATTCACACCAATTTATTTATTTTCAGGATGTAGTTAGACGACATACAAACAGAAAACTGAATAAAGCTGAAAGGCAAATGTTGCAAAACTGCAGTGTCTGCAAATTTACACAAGCATCTAAAAGGTTATAGCCCTTACTATGTGTATATTGATATTTGTGGTCATTCTTAATGTCATCGCTCTTCAGAAATGAGTGGTTGCTTGAGGAATAAGTGATGTGGTTGGCACTACGGATGTAGAGACAACTGGTCCCTCAAACTTCCCCCAGTGGCTACTCACAGTATTACAAAGAAAAAAAATCTCTAATGAGCTACTACCATGTTTCCCCTCGCAGTAAAAACAATATCTGTAAAACTGCTTTTAGGCCCCTACAGCTTCAAAAAAAGTTTGATGTTGAGCCCTGTTAATTATCAGTCTTTACAACATGGAGGTTTTATTTGTGTTAACTTGTCTGAACACCCAAGAAAGTACAGCTGCAGGTCAAACACTGGTCTGGAGGCTTCGGCAAGCATGTGCAATTTACTGCACAGCATAGAAATAACCCAGTAGCCTTAAATTTTGAGGGGTATGTATCAATAAACCATTTGACACTGGAAAGAATGGGCGCCACATTGGATCCGCTATCATATTCCAGTACACCTACGATCGGTGCCTACAGGTGTCTTGCAGAATTAATTTAAAAAAAATGTTCAGGCGTAAATTTTATTAAGGTCTTTAAAAGCCTTGTTTTTTTTTTTCATTTGTAAATTGGTGTTTGTATCCTGTATAAACAAAGATGATAAGCGCATTAGCACATTAAAGCACATTAGAGCGTTTGTTTTTGTTACAGCATTAGTGCCGTTGTAACACAAGAGAGTATCCTTGTAAATGCTTTCATCTAAAAATACTATATATACAAAAAGTATAATGGAGACATTGTTGGTAGGTATTTACTTGATTCCTTTCCAGTTTTATCTCACCTTTTTCCAAGCCTGACATTCTGTTTCTCATGCAGGTGCTACTCTAGTATTGGGAAGGTCCAGGACGCTTTCATCTCTTATCGGCAATCCATAGACAAATCAGAGGCCAGTGCAGATACCTGGTGCTCTATAGGGTAAGACTCAATTGATTTACTTTATTGCTTTAAACTGCACTGCAAACTAGGTTTTCTCTCTCATGCTTTCCAACTTATTCAACTGTACCTTCAACTTCATTATTTCAGCCATTGATTTATTTATTTATTTTTTATCTCGAATCTTCATTTTAAAAAAACAAAACAATCTCTCTTCCTCTGTTCCCTCTGTCCTCCCATTTTTATCTCTATCCTTTCTCAATGTCTCGTTTCCGCTCTTCCACCCCCCCCACCTGCAGGGTGTTGTACCAGCAGCAGAACCAGCCCATGGATGCTCTGCAGGCCTACATCTGTGCTGTGCAGCTGGACCACAGCCATGCCGCTGCCTGGATGGATCTGGGCACGCTGTATGAATCGTGCAACCAGCCGCACGACGCCATCAAGTGCTACATCAACGCCACACGCAGCAAGGGCTGCACCAACACCACTGCGCTAACCCACCGCGTCAAATGCCTGCAGGTGGGTGGAGACAGGAAGCTGAACTGACCCGTAACTCCAGCTTAAAATCCCACATATAGTGTAAACTCAGAGCTGACATTTTGCATGTAGGCACACGCTGTCCCCGTGCTCAAAGTAGGGGTGTCCCTGTGATGTTTTGCCTCCTGTTCTAATAGGTTTGTTCTCTGGAGGGTGTGTTTGTCCCAAGTATCAGTGCACACAGAGTAAGCTTGATTTTAACTACTAAAACACTGTAAAAGTTTGACACAATCAGAACTAAGATCAGTGTTTCACTCAAAGCTGCTCTCCTTGACCCACACTGTCATCATGTCCTTCAGTTATAGCACTGCGTCTGTCCAGAGCTCAGCTGGGTGCCTTCGACACACAGAGATTCAGGCTTTATAGTAGATACTGATCTGTTAAAAATCCCTGGAGTATCTGGGACATCCCTGATTAAAACAATCAATTGTCCAATTTATTTTTGTTGCTTTGGAGATCAACCATTTAAACCAGTCTCACAAACAGCTCCTTAATGTGACTGTGGAGAGATTTTGGTGAAAAACGGAAGGCCAGGCGATACTTGAAACGCTGTACTGTTTTTGTTTTTGGTTGTCGTTTTGGGAGTAAATCCTGTAGGCTAGTGTTGACCTGTCCATCTGATGGTCGGCTCTTCCAGTGTCCTCAGTTTCGTCTCTCCTAAATGCAAACTCCATCTCATTAGTACAGACACCAGAGGGTCAGGGTCGCCAAGGTTTTCTCTGCAGGACATTTACTGTCATTGCATTCTCTGGCTTTTTGCTGTTGCTAGCTTTTAGTAATTTAAGTGAAAAAGCCAAGCCCCCTTGGAATAATATGTACCATAAGAGGGTAAAATAATGACATAATCCAATCATAACTGGCTGACCGTTAGGTGGATCAACTGGTCATCAGTATTTCCTAAATCAATGCCATTTTCCTTTACATATGCATGAGGGAATGTCACATTTTCACCAATTGTGTTAGCATACTTTCATGGCATTAAGACAAGCTCACTGGCTTGTTTTAATGGACTTGTGACTGTGTTTGGGATTACTGTTGGAGATTGTCATTCCTTGTGTGGATGATACATAATGTAGGACCATTAGCTAGACCATGCATCCAATACGATTGAAAAGCACAACCTTGCATTCTGCTGTCAACTTAGCGTCTTGTGTTAACCTCTATCTATTTGCCATTGCTGATCATTTCCTTGTTTTGAGGTCATCGTTTTTTCAAAGCCTGTGTTTTTATTATTTTTTTGATTTTTCACGTCGTTTTCCATTCCCCTAGGCTCAGTTGAGTAACCCCCAGCTCAGTAGCCTACAGGGTAAAAGTAAAATGCTCCCTCTTATTGAGGAGGCATGGAGTCTACCAATCCCAGCTGAGCTAACCTCCAGGCAGGGAGGCCTGAGCAGTGCACCACAGCAGGTGAGAGACCAGTTAGAGCAACTTACACCTCCCCCTCCCTTCCCTCCCTTTGACTGATGCAGGCACGCAAACACACGATGCACACACAGACATACGGGTCAACACCAACGCATGCACTGTTGAACGTACTCATGGGTAACACTTCAGCCTAACTCCGCCCTCTGCAGCGTTTGTGAACACAGATGTCTAAAGAAGCTGCATGAGCTAAAAATACCCAAAACAACCTACTTGTCTACTTCACTGCTTCATAAAAGCAGTTCTAGTGAGATTGGAGACGTTGTGAAGCCGATACATGTTGACGTCATGGCTACTTTATGGCATCTGTTAAACCCGAGGAGGGGTCCAGACAAGTGTTACCCAGTCCCGCACTCCCTTTCTTGTCCACCGCACAGTAGTCACTCGGCTTCACCTATCACGCTCAGTTTAAGAAGAAAAATCCGTAAGTCTTTGTGTAGGCTTGTTGAAATTCCAAAACTTTAAAATTCATCTCCAGTCAATCCCATTTTTAATTGAATGTGGTATTCCGGATTAGCCCCCTGTGGTTCATTAACAAATCCACTCTGAGGTGAAAAACTGGTTGAACTTGCACCTCACTGTTGTTTTCTCTAATCTGCTTTATTTTAGACTGTGAACGATTGCCTTTCTGAACAGATTAAAGTGCTTTAATTCAAAGCCAAGAGGCTGCGTTTGTAATTCTCACACTCTTTGACGCATGGCCGTTTGGCCTCTGACCCTGTCCCAGTGTGATCGGTGAGGTCGTGCTGCCGTAGAGTACACGTAGGCTTCTCATTGGTTCTGTCCATCTTCCTCCCCCTTCCGTAGTTGACCTTAGATGTCCTGCAGCTGCTCACAAAGCCCCAGCAACGCCCCCTAGTGTCTCATTCTCACTTGCTCATTCATGCCCATCCAAGATGCCGGTAGTTCTACTGCGTCCATGTTTGTGCGTGACCATTATTGTGTTATTGACTTGGTACTGAAATGTGTTTGGGTTTGTTTTTTTTTCTTTTTTCTGGCTGTGACTCGGTAAAAGTGTTTTACTGTGACCCTTTCCAGACCGGTGTGTTTGAACTGAACATTTTGGATGAACAGTGAGGTTTGGGTTGTCATTGGATCTGCTGTGACTCCACATCTTGGTTATTACTTTTTAAAACTCATAGATATCACGGCTGGGCAGTATGTCTATAAAACACACTTCAATACACTAAAGAGAAATGCCAGAATACAATGTAACTTCTAAATAACTGTATAATGTAAATTACTCCTTTATCATAAAAATAATTTATTTGGAATCACAAACGCAATGGTATACATCACTGTACATATAATTTGTATTTTTAATAAATAGGATGATTGTTCATGCATCTTGCTGTTATATAAGTAAATAAGGTTAGTTGCGTCCAACACAAAAACACACATCTGTGCTCAAATTTGAATCATTGTGTATTTGCATAAATAGAAATTGCATTGCTACAGATCTTGATTCTGCATGGAGGAGGAAAAATATTGTAACTTGCACAACACTGTAAACATTTAATTGGTTTAAAATGGAAAATGCACATTTCTGGTAAAGTCATCTTAAAGTATGAGCTACTATAAAAAAGAAATATTTATTAGTTGCCCAGCCCTAGTAGATATTATGCAACCCGTAGAGTCACATTTCAATCTGAAAGTGTTGAAAAAAAAGCCAGATTTTGATCAAGTGAATTTCTAAGCAGCCATATCCCTCAGAGTCCATTCCAAGGCTGAGTGTGGAGTGTGTTTGACCTTTCTACGTAAAGGTTAAGTTATGCCGCTAAACACTCGAACAGCTGCATTATACACTCTAACAGTGCAGCTCGGAACACTTCTGCTATGAAGTAATTCTGAAAACATTAACTTCGAGTGTGGCGGGTGTTGATTCTAAACATTAGTTGGTCAATTTCCACCAGAATTCATCATGCAAACGGGAGAAATGTTGGGGAGCTGTTGTTGGCCTAAGAAGCAACACCTCCTTCTACACAACTATGTTTTGCTCTTACTTGTTTTGTCTGTTTAAGCCATCGCCGATTCACAGTATTTCTTTTTTTCCTTCGTTCTTTGCTCTGCCCTGTCCTCTTTCCTCTCCTTTTCCCATATTTTGTGCTTCTCCCCCTTTAATTTTCCTCAATTCTTCCTTAATCCTTTTGTGTTTTCTTGCCACACATCTCCCCGGCGTTGCACTTCCCTCTGTCTTCCATGACCTTTTTATTATTCTTTTTCTATTTTGGCTTGTTTCTGTCTTACATTTCTTTCTTTGCTTTTGCCTGCACTCCTGCCACTGCTCCCTTCTAGGCTTGTAAGCCCAATCACAGTGCAGAGGGTGGGGGCTCAGGTCAGTCTCTGCCCCCTCATGTGGGTCCGCTTGGCCAAGCAGAGGACCAGTCCTGCCCAGCCAAGAGGAGGAGAGCTTCCAGCCCTGGCAAGGTAACTCCTGACCCCTTATACGACCCAAGATATTTCCTGTTTTATGTGATGCTTATTAAAGTGCTTTTATTCACTCATCTCTGTTTTTCTTCAGGGTGATTCATGGGCCAGTAATCCAGCACAGCCAGTTCCCAACTGGTACCTCTCCCCACAGAAATTACAGGTTGGCAATATGTCTTATTTCTAATTTATAAGGCTTAAAGGTCTTGGAAAAATCCTTCTGTCAGTTTTTGACTCACAAGCTGGTAGGCACTGAGCTGCTGTGAAGGCGCTGTGTCCGCCGTCGTCCATGACAATATCTCTAACGAAACTACTGGCTGGATTCATTTCAAATTTTTTTAAGTAGCTTCTTTGGGACAATATCTACAAAGTCTGTTGACAGTTTGGACAAATTTAGATTTTTGTTGGTTTTTTTTAGTTTTTTAAGTATTGAAATTTTGCCTTTACTTATAATGGGCCATATGTTGATGGTTTATAACATGTAAATGGTTGCAAATATCATAGTTGCTATTGAGCACTGATAGGAAGTCATATATGGACTTTCATTTGGGTCCATGACCTTTGACTTTGAGCGACCTTGAAAGGGTCATCAATGTCTACATTTCAACAACCGTCTTCTCCTGAACCACTGGTCGGATTCATTTAGAATTTTTTTTTGTAGCTTCCTTGGGACAATGTTGACAAACTTTGTTCACTGTGAGAAATGTATATTTTGGAATTTTGTTTTACCAGTTTTTGAAATATTAGAAATGTACCTTTATTTATAATGGTCCATATTTTGATGGCTTATAAAATGGAAATGGTTAGAGATATTCATGGAGTTACTATTAAACTCGGATAGGAAGTCATACATGGACTTTCATTTAATTATTTGAGTTATCCTCCAGTGAAAGTACCACCCCTATTGGGAGCGACAACCTCATGAATTCAAGTTGTTATTGATTCTTCATAGAACATTTCTGGGCCATTGTTCTTATTTTTACTCTTGTGGTTGTTGTTTCTATGTGTTCACAGCTGCTGGAACAGTTGCGGGGTAACCGGGCAAGCCTGAAGCCCCCACAACTTCAGATGTTGGAGCAGCTGGAGGCTCAGCTCGCCATGATGCACCAGCACCAGGTACAAATCTACACACATAAACACAATCATACCTTTATGCAGTGCATGTTTATATAGTTTTCTCTTAATAATTTATTGCTGAAAACGTGAATAATTTACTGTCAGTTTATGGTGCTATATAGAACATGAATAATTTAGATGCAGATACAAAGCTTTTAAATGTACACGTGTCATGTAGCGGAGAATTTGTTATGACATGTGTACAAGATGGTGAAAGGCTGACACCAAGATACCACAATAAACATCTCCTCAGATGTACAAACACTTATGATCCAGATCTCTTCATCATCTCATTTACTGTCACATGTGTAGACTGATGTGATTTGGCATAAAAGATAAATCATGTGGAGCACAGGAGGCTTGGCTTGTTGTTGAGTCGTTGTCAGTTGCTTGTTTTTGCCTCAACTGTATTTGGGTAAATCAGGTTCTCCAAGCAGGTTAAACCAGAAGAACAAAAGTCTGGTTTCGTAAATTTGAAATGTTTTTATTTTGGTTTTTGGTGTGCCAACGGGTTGTCGCTTGCATTTCATTTTCAAGATGAACATGAATATAATTAAGATTATTTTTTCAATTTTAAATGCAGTAAATGAAATGTTCTTTTTTTTTCACATGGACATTTTGTTATGGTGCATCCATTTGTAATATAGTACTGTGGATTAAGACGTAAAGCAAAAGGAAAAGGAAAAGCAAAAAAAATGTTTTCAATTTATACATTTTAAGTTGTAACAGTTAAAAATAGTTTAGTATTGGAATAAGGGGAAATATAAGTACCACTCAGCATAAAGTGGTGTATTTTTCTGGAAGTGAGAAAGAATCATTACATTTATTGAAAAAGCCAAGCATTTTTTGTCACTTTAATGCTGCATGAGGAACAGAATTGACAGTTATTTGACCCGTTTGCTGTATTTGATCAAACATTGGATTTCACACTAAATGAATGGATTTTTACTGCATTTTTGTCATCTACTCATTTCCAGATGAAACAGAATGCCTCTGGAGGTCAGGTGCGCCCCTCTCTCCCAAATGGACCCACCGCCAACTCCCTCCCCTCCCCCAACCCCAGCCTACACCCCACCCGACCCCAGCTGGGACCCCACCGGCCCCTGTGCCCGCCTCAGCCACTGGCCAATGGGCCCGTGGGTCCTGGCACACACGGACACTCGGACTCCCTCCCTGCGGGTGATAGTAACAGTAGTAACAGTAGTAATAATAATCAGCCAGGGCCCGCAGCCACAGGACCCAATGGAGACGTGCCTTACTTGCAACCTGCCGGCAGCGGCGGCGCAGCACTGCTACCTCACACCTGCACAAGCACGCAAACACAGGACGCCACGCCACGCCAGGCCCTGCACCAAAACTCCTCTCAGGTCAGATTTTACAGTTTGATCTTTCATTGCCAAACACACTTTTACAACATGAGGGTTATCCTTGTTATTTAAAGCATTTTTGCACAGTTGACGGCTACTTTGCAACTCTTATTTAATTGTATTTCCCATAAAGTTACAGCATTGCATTTTAGTCCACCCATACACAGTGACTTTTTGTAAAAGGGTTTGTGCAGGTCCTCCATGGCCCATAATAGCTCAGGTTAGAAAATGGAATGGGCATGTTTTTCCTCCTAAATGTTTAAAATCCAATAATCTGAAATCATTGAAGTTAACATGATCACACGGTACATTAACTTGAGTTTCACTGGGACCAAAAACCAATACTGATACCAACTTTATTGGAGCTAATTCACTTTGCGTTTCAGGATCTGGTGTTTGGATTAATGTTGGGCCTCTGTTTATCAAATAATTGCTTGTTCTGCAAGTTAAAGTTAGAGATGTTTCTGATGTATGAATATGAAGGGGGAAAAAAAACAGTCTCACCATAAAAAGCTTTTGCTCCATATTCACATCAGGAGCATCACCAAATATGGAGTGGAAAAACTGAATTCATTCTGGTCTTAAAAAATCCTGAATTCAAGCCTTTATTTATTTATTCATTTATTTATTTACCGTTATTTAACCAAGAAGTCCCATTGAGATTAGAAATCTACTTTGCAAGGGAGACCTGGCCGAGGTAGCAGCCATACAAAGTCCAAACTATATAAAACACATATATGATACACAATGAACCATTAAAACAGAATAATATTTATTCAACCATGATGGCCTCTCAAGTAAATCAATGACATTCCTCCTTCATTGCATTCTCAATACAGAATGCAATGGAGAGAGGGATTTTGCATTTGAAATGAAATGTAAAGAAACACAATTCTGAGTTAAAGCTCCTTAAAGTGGACGTAGCTGCATGCCTGTACAGTATGTCACCATAATCAGTCACAGACACAAGTTTTTTTCATTGCAGAGAATGTGAAACGGGATTTTTTTCTAAAATAAAATCCAGTCTTCAATTAGAGTGTTTTACCTAGACCTGAAATATGAACTTTAAAAGATGCATCACACCTGTGTATAGCGGTGTTCTCTTTCACCTGTATGGTTCTAATGGATATGACCCAGGGGCTGGGCTTCACGTGTGTTCTAACGTGTGTGTTCTTTGTGTCGGTTCCCCAGGGGCAACAGAAGGGGTCTGTTCAACATGCAACAGGCTCCAGTGATGAGGGGACTCTCTCTCACTCTCAGACCCCCAACTCCACCGCCCCTCCCCACCCCAACAATCAGGTTGGACATTCCACTAATACCCCATCACCACGGCAACCGGCTCACAACCACCTCCCGTCCCCTCCCTCCCTCCCCCACTCCGCTACCTCAGGTGGAGCAGCGCCGAGTGCATCCGCTACCAAAGATAGCAACACCACAGCCGCTCTCGTCACGGCAGCCGCAGCCCTCGGTAACGGGGGCTCAGAGGGCCAGGCGCCATCGCCGCCGCCGTCGTCAACCGATGGTAAAGCGGCGCAGACAGACGGCCTCGCCAATCACGTCCAGTCGGAGGAAGGCGGCAAGGTGGCGGACGGTGGTGAGACGCCGAGCCTTAGCGCAGACAATCCCAGGCTATCTGCCCTGCTGGCAGGGGGGAAGGGCCCCGAGGAGGGCAACGGGCAGTCAGAGGGGACGACGGCCGCATCCTCCACTACGCCCGAGACACACAAGAAAGTCAACAACATCCACCCGGCCGTTATGCCCTCCACCCCCCACGCCCAGGGCAGCTCGGCAGCTTCCTCACCCATCTCAGCCATATCCACCGCCACGCCCTCACCAAAATCGTCAGAACACACCCAAACCGGCGCACACAGTCCTCCCACCAACACCCCTGCTGCACCCGCCGTCAACGGCAACGGCAAAGGAGGAATCTCCGAGGACTCTCAAAGCCCACTTAAGGCTGAGCCGCCTGTTGTCTCAAGTCTCAAAGCTACGCCACCACACGGACACAGCTCCTCAAACTCATCGTCGTCATCTTCGATATCCATCTATCCCAGCTCCACAGGCGTCCTGAAGGCCTGCAGGTGAGACTTCAGCACTTTGTTTTCATGGTTTTACCCCGAACGCCGCTGGACACCGTTCATGTAAACGCGATCACTAGGACAGATTTGGTTGGATTTCTTGTTGATAACCAGCTTCTCTGAGTATTATTAAAAGTCATCGAAATGGGGGCGCTTAAGTTGGACAGTTTTTTGGATAGAAATTGAGCAAAAATAGGCCGATTGACATAAATTATGGTTCATATTGATCGTCTTCCAGATGTCCATTTTCTGGCTACTATCCAGAGTTCATATGGTGTCATTTTCATTCACTAGGTGGAGTTTTGCAGCGAAAAAATGGTTCTTTGACCATTATTCTACCACTATGGGGTCGATGTAGCTGAAATGGAGTTCATATTGATTGTGTAGCAGTTCTCTTTCTTCAGGCCACTACCTGGATTTTACATCATGTTATATTTTGACACGAGGTGGTGTGTTTTATTCCAAAGAGTTGGGGGAGCTTCTGTTGAAAAATGTGTTTTTTGGACATTATTAAGGAAGTAGTTGGCCAATCAAGCTCAAACTTGGTTTATATTGATTGTCCAACAAATTTCTGATATCTTTTCTGACATTATTCAGACTGAAAATCCTTTGTGTGTACATGATAACTATCCCCCTTAAGCACCAGCATTGTTGACCCCTAGGGGAAGACACCTATCTTGTGTGTTCCATGAATATTATCACTTGAAAATCAGTTTATTTACATTATTGATGTATGTATTAGGCCAATCAAGCTCTAATTTGGTTCATATCAATAATCCAAAATTAAGTTATCTTTTGTACATTATGTCGTTTATTTGCTTTATTATATTGCAGAGGATTGGGGGCATTTTGGGGATGTACCCTTGCTGTTGGCTCCCGACAGCATAAGCCTCATTTATTTATTGTCTTTTTTTATTCTTTATGGTACGTGTCCTTGGGTTTGGTAAAAGGCGTTCACACATAAATGTATTATTATCAATATTATTATTATTACTTGTTCCAGCACATGTTAAAACATTTCATATTGGACTTTAAAGTTGCTGTACTGCACCAGATGTACAGTGTGCATCAAACTGATAGAATGGGGCTGATTGAGATGCAGTGTGTGATATACTAAACCAAGAGAAGATGACGATGACTCCACACATTATTTTGGCAGCTGCTCAACTTTTTTCTTGTATGGTCTCCGAATAAAAACAACAGATTTTACTCGAAGATGGTATAGAACCCCGCAGGCCTTGATTTGTACCAATGTAGCCATAAAAAAGGCAGAAAAACCTCCTTTGAACCCATTTCTCTCAGAAAGTTCTATGCATCTAGTTTTGACTTTTATTTCTATTCTTACATCTGCAGTAAAAATCCAATGTTTTCTTTTCTTTCTGCGCTTTATGAGATACAATATGTTGAAAGTCTGACATGAAACATTGGAGGCTTTCCCCCTGGTGTTAAATGCAACAAATGGGAGAGACATCAGTTGGAACTGCAGCATTTTGTTTGGAGGATGTCTCCTCCCAGTGGAATTACAGAGTAACTACAGAACTAGAACGAAATTATTATGTAACAGTAAATAACACTGAAGGCCACTGGGCAGCCTTGTTGCCATGCAGATATTATTTCACACAATATCCAGCTCAGTAGATTAATCAGTGTGGGTTTTTTTTTAATTGTTTCAGATATAAATCTCATTGCTTTTCATCTCATCCAATGACACTCCTTCAAAGGAAAATAACTGTACAGTTCCATTTATTCCACTTCAGTAAACTACTCGTGCCTGCCTTGAACGTTTGATTTGAAGCAGTTCCTTTCAACATTTTCTATTTTCCACGCAGGAACCTGGGGAAGAACGGCCTTTCCAACAGCAGTATCCTCCTTGATAAGTGCCCCCCGCCCCGGCTGCCCCCTCCTCCTACGCCAGCCCTGCCCAAAGACAAACTCAACCCACCCACACCCAGCATCTATGTGAGTGTTTGCACTGGGCCTCAGGCTTCTAGTTGGAGGTTAAAAGCTGCTTTTAGAAACACTGTTACCTTCAGTGTTTGGTTTCTGATAAATCTTATTTTTGACAAATATCAATGCTTAATGGCCAATATGTCTCAGAACACAGTTTCTACCTGTAATGTTTATTAACCTTTATGCTCAATTTCCTTGTCCACAAGTACCCACAAGTCTTTTTTTTTCTTCTCCATTTTGTTAGCGTCATAGCGTTTTTGCCAAAGTCATATTTTTGGCCAAATTGTAATATCTGCAGAACTTTATGCATTTTTCATCATTGGCTATGATCTGATAAAAAATATGACTTGAGGCAATTTTGGTATGAGGCGAATGATTTGTGTTTGAGTGCTTTATCTCTTTGCTGGTGAAATTTCAGTCAGGGAAAGCTTTTTTTTCCTTTGCCAGTGGTTTTGGTTCTTCATACACCCACAGTGAAATGCTGTTTGACCGTCACCTGTGTTTCCTTTCTATGGCCCAGTTGGAGAACAAGAGGGATGCTTTCTTCCCCCCACTGCACCAGTTCTGCACAAACCCCTCAAATCCTGTCACGGTCATCAGAGGACTGGCTGGAGCACTCAAACTGGGTAAAATGCACCAGCTTTGACTTAAATCAAAAGTCTCATGTGGTTTGATGTGAATGGTTCCTTGCTGATCTGTTTCCTCTCCACAGACCTGGGTCTGTTCTCCACAAAGACGTTGGTAGAGGCCAACCCAGAGCACCTGGTGGAGGTCTGGACTCAGCTCTCTCAGCCTGCTGATGAGAACTGGGACCCAACGGGCACAAAGAAAATGTGGCGCTGTGAAAGTGCTCGTGCCCACACCACCATCGCCAAATACGCCCAGTACCAGGCTGCATCCTTCCAGGAGTCACTACGGGTCAGTTAGAGAGCAGGAACACGACGCATCTAGTGACTCTAACATAACAACTGTGAAATGGTCCTACAAACTGAATGCATTATCTTCTTATTTCCAGGAGGAGAATGAAAAGAAAGCACTAAAAGAGCCTGCAGACACAGAGCCAGCGTCAGCAGACAGGTACAGTACGGCTCAGCTCTAAATTTATTTAATTCAATATTCAGTTACTTTAGGCTGATCGTATTTTCTGAATCAGGAGGTTCCAGGTTAGATTTTATTTCATCTGCTCTTTGTCAGTAGTTGATGATGTTAAAATTCAAGCTTGTCAGTTCAATTTCTGCCATGCACTGAGTGATTTCATAAACCATATACGACTAATCCCATTTCATCTTTGTGTTTGTCTTCAGTGTTGCACGCAAAAGACGAGGACCTTTGAAGCACATCAAGTTTGGCACCAACATTGATGTGTCAGATGAAAGGAAGTGAGTGTTCCCTTAACTGCTGCGATTTTCCACATATTTAGGAGCATTTTCAAAAGTAAAGCGCTCCACTGATCTTCTGACTTGTGATGTCGTGATCTCACTGTGCACCAGGTGGAAGCAGCAGCTGCAGGAGCTCAGTAAACTGCCGGCGTTCGCTCGTGTAGTTTCAGCTGGTAACCTGCTCAGCCACGTGGGCCACACCATCCTGGGGATGAACACGGTGCAGCTCTACATGAAGGTCCCTGGCAGCAGGATACCAGGTCAAGACACACACATAGAATAGAATAGATCTTTTTTGTCACCGTTACAGGAACAATGAAAATCTGTTTAGCAGGAAAGAAAAACGAAATATGATGCAAAATATTGAAAAATGTAGGCAATGTGCAAAAGCTACAGGATAAAATATCAAATATACATATACTAAAGTAGTATTAAAAACTACTAAAATATACAAAAATCTAACTAGAGAAATATGTACAACAAATAAGGATATGTACAGGCAGTATAGGATATATACAAGGTAAGATTAAGAAATACCCCGTCACTCTAAGAAAAGTTAATCAACAGGAAATATTGAAAATGTTGGATTGTTCATCTGGTCTTTTGAATAAATGTACCATTTCTCTCTCTCTTTTTTTTTCCCGATAAATTTTCTGCCCAAGACCTTCAGACTCACTAGTCCCGAGTAGAGGTTATTATTTCAGTTTAATAAAAGCAAAAATTGTAAAATGTTTAAACCAGATAAGAGTAGAGAGAAATGTAGTTAAAATTAAATTCAAATATTTCAGTCCATGGTCCATAAACAGTGATTACAAAGTTTAGATTATTTCAGATGTAAACCTGTTCTGTCCTAAATAAAAACATGATTCATTCAAATCCACAGGAATCAGTGGTTTGTTTCAAGTGTTAACAGTGTTTTATCCTCACAGGTCACCAAGAACACAACAACTTCTGTGCAGTCAACATAAACATTGGACCAGGAGACTGTGAGTGGTTCGCTGTACCGGAGCCCTACTGGGGAGTCATGAGCAACTTCTGTGAAAAGTAAGACCACCTGACAGCATCTCCAACGTTGATTTTTTTTAAGTCTGTATTTGATTCTAATTGATCCGTTCCGTCACCAGAAACAACATCAACTTCCTGATGGGCTCGTGGTGGCCCAACCTGGAGGACCTGTATGAGGCCGACGTGCCCGTGTACCGGTTCATCCAGCGTCCGGGTGACCTGGTCTGGCTCAACACGGGAACCGTCCACTGGGTTCAGGCTATCGGCTGGTGCAACAACATCGCCTGGAATGTAGGACCCCTTACTGGTACGTGAGTGATAATGGAGGGTAGATTTGAATTATTTACTAACACGATTGTAATGTGAATAGAATAAATCATTTATCTTCCTTTACTCATCTTCTTTGTTTATTGTCAGTGATGTCACATGGTATTAAATTAGAATAGATTCTACTTTGTCATTACACATGTACAAGGTACCAAAATGCAGTTTAGCATCTAAACAGAAGTGCAATCAGTCGACAGTATGGACATAGATATGTTTTGGGTGCTATAAATAAACTGTACAGGTTATTATATACAGATTAGTAAGTAAATTTTATTTATGTATCACTTTTCACAGATACGATCACAAAGTGCTTTACAGTTTAGAATAAAATGTTACTAAAAGCTTAAAATAGAATGTGAAACAGACAATAACACAATAAAACAAGCCCATAATACATGAGCCCAGGCTAAACGCCTGCCTAAAAAGATATGTTTTGAGTTCCTTCTTAAAGGAATCATTGGACTCAATGTAGGGTAAGAGGTAGTACATTCCACAGGCATGGAGCACTGGCTTGGAAACAGCGCTCTCCTGGGGTTCTTCGGTGGGTGTGGGGAACCATCAAGAGCCTCTGGTTTGATGACCTTAATGAGCACAAGGGAGAATAGGGATGAACCCATGAGGACCCGGTGTGACTTTTATGGTTGTTCCCAAATGATTTTTTTCTCTCAATTTAACATCATCTAAGTGATTTGTTACTATTGATTATAATATTATCCTCTGAATTATGCATTTTTCTAGTGAAAATCATCTATTTTCCTGTGTGTAATTCACTGATCATGTAGATGTTCATAAAAGCTCAGAGAAAAGTCAAAGGTTATTATATCAAAATGTAAAAAAACTGAAGAAAAAGTGACTTTTTCAGTAAAACCTAACATTAACTGCACATAAACCCAGTGTGTCCATTCACTGTCATTTATGAAACTTCCACTTTTACCGGTGAATCAATGTAGTAGAAGATGATGGTGTTTCCATGGTAACTACGGAGCCTCTGAAGGTCCAAGTGGGTCATATATGATGACCATGAAAAGACGACAAACTGCATTTTACACCAATTCTTTACATGGATTGATAGAATTAATGGATCAACAGGTATTAAACATCTTAGATCAGTAGATGCTTTTGGTCAACAGTGGATTTTCGGGTCTTTGTGGGTTAAGAAACATATTACAATATACAGTCTTAAAATACAATAAATATCTAAACAGACATAATACGTAGATATGTTTGAGTGAATGTATATATAGACGGCATATGTAATATGTATATATAGGAAAGTGCATTTATTCACCTTCTGAAAGACCGACTAATTCACAGAATTATATTTGACCTTTACAGTGATGTTTGAGATACTTGTGACTGATTACTGACCTTTTGGAGCTGATTACTGAGTCGATCGCAGCAGGATTGTACATCCTATCAACACCAGCTGAATTTTCCACCTCATGACAAAAACAATACGCTCCACTTTACATTAGTTCCACTTTTTACAACATAAAGCTGCTTTTTCCAAATTGCTGTTTTGGTGATTATGTCAATTATTTACAATTATAACTTTTTTTTCCCCCCATAGCTCATCAGTACAAGCTGGCTGTGGAGCGTTACGAGTGGAACAAGCTCCAGAGTGTCAAGTCGATGGTTCCCATGGTGCACCTCTCCTGGAACATGGCCCGCAACATCAAAGTGTCGGACCACAAGCTGTTCGAGATGATCAAGTGGGTCTCGGGCATCTTTTTCGTGGTTTTTGTTCTGTGTTCTTGAGGCGTTTCTTTGTCTCCTTTAACACCTGTCTCGTGCTGCGTTCAGGTACTGCTTGCTGCGTACGTTAAAGCAGTGTCAGTGGGTGAAGGAAGCCTTGACGACGGCCGGGAAGGAGACGGTGCTGAGGGCGAGGACAAGGGACGAGCCGGCCCACTACTGCACCATCTGTGAGGTCAGTGAACACACCACCAACACTTTGTGCATGAGCGGTGTGAATTTAACAGGATTTCACATCCCAGACAGCTCCGCTCACACTTAGTGAAAGATATTTGTTCCTCCCTGCATGTGTTCAGCCGACATGAAACTCAGTTCTCTACTTTATGAAATACCACCAAATGTTGTTAATGCCTTGTTGTATGTCCGTCCTAGTCTTAAACTGAACAGAATAGTTTGGGAACATCTTATGGATCAGTTTCTAAGGGAAATTGTTGACCCTTTAACAACAGCAATGTCTCTGGTGCTGCGTTTTGCACTTTACAGTAACCACTAAATTCAAACTGCATTGGAAAGCTGAGATCCTGAGCTTTCCGACACTATATAACACTTTACGGCAGCAGTGTGGGATTCCATTACAAGTAGAACGGAATCTTCCACACAGACTAAAAATGCCTGGAAAAAAAAAATATATGAAGCCATAATATGGATACTGAATATTCAAGACCAAATAACATGTTTGAGCAGATGTGAAATAGTTGAAGGTTTATTTCTGCAATCACAAAAAGTTCAGTTATGAACATTCACAGATGTTTCTGATAACACATATGCTAAAAAGTTTTCTTTTTCTTTTTTACTAAAACGCACTGTTTTAAGCATTTATTATTTATAGTTATGAGAATTAATGGCCAGATATTGAAAGTTGAGTTCTTCCTGAAAACAAAGGTGCAAGCGAATCGACAAAAAAGACATTTTCTGACACTTTTATCGCAAACTTAGGCGGCCTGTTACAACGGCAGTCTTGAAAGGGTTAATGGAGGTTTTGTCACACTATATACGAAGAGAACTCAGTGGAAGTGAATTTGTTTCTTAACAATTGTCATGGTTTCTGTCAGCCATTAAAATGTCAAACTCGGTTAATCTGAATGTAGGGCCTTTGAAACATTTATAGTCTAATTTTGACAGATGTTATTTAATTGATTAGATATGAAGGTGCTGGACTTTTTATAAAGGTGCTTTAACTTTTGTGGTGTTGAGAAAATGTACATCGATCATACTCCAAAATCTACAGAAGGAAACCAGCGTGGATCTAATGTGCATTTAGGTTTGACTGAAGTGCACTCTGCTCGTGTTACAATCACTCGCTGGATCACATTACATCTGATACCCGAGAGGATTGTTCATGTAATTCTCCGTATTTATTTCTAAAGGAGGACCCTTTTTAACAGCACTCGCTGTGCTTTGAGATTTCCCTTCTCCCCTCTTGGATCTTTGTGGCATGTGCACATAAAAATGAGGTTAATTTAGTCTAATACGGGTAAGTGCAAGTTCACTGAGACCTGGAGATGTGACTGGAGCACACACGGTGCTCTTTTGAAGCTGTTGAAAATGATGCATTTGAAGCCTATTGTACCTTGTGCAAGAAAAGCCTGAATTAGGGCCTTTTTGGTCGTAAAGGCTCAAGAGTCGCATGTGAAACACCAGAAAACATCAAGCTGCTGTAAAAAGCCATCAGCAAATGCCTGCAGGTAATTCTGGGACTCCAATTCCCCTCATAACCTTTATTCTTTTTGCAGAGTATCACAGTGAAATGGGTCTTGAATTGCTTTCATTATGGGCTCATGAGGATTTTGAGAAGGCAACTTCCAGTGAAGTGTATAATTATGAGGAAGTCTGTGTTTTCAGGTGGAGGTTTTTAACCTGCTGTTCGTGCGCCGGGAGCTCCTGTCCAAGAAGCAGTACGTGGTCCACTGTCAGGACTGCGCCAGGAAAGGCAGCGCCACGTTGGACGACTTTGTGGTGTTAGAACAGCACAGGATGGAGGACCTCATGCAGGTCTACGACCAGTTCACATTAGTAAGTCACCCAACGGAAACACACACTCAGATCATGGTTTTGTGTTAAATCTGCAGCCTTCGTATGTCATTAATGCTCTAGTTTTAGAAGAAGTATCGTATGAAACTGTGAACAGGCTCAACTTGAAGATAAGATAGTTTATTTGCTATTTGTACACATTCAGTTGTATGCGAATCATTATACAGAGGTCTGAGTACAAGTATAAAAGACACAACAGAGGTCGTACGGGTGCTTTCAATGAATTTTCAAGGCCTGAAATGTGCTTGAATTTTACTTGAAGTGTTTGCAATTCTAACTCTGTTATGTGATTGCTTTATTTGAAATATTATCTCAAGCTAAAGCTACTACTACATTTTGAAAAATCAAACTTTCTGTGAAAAAAATAAAATTAGCAGGTTCCCTCAAGTCGACTCCAGGTACATTTTTATCTTAATCTTTGTCTCGGTGCGAGTGTGTCTGAAGAACAAGTGTCTTCCCTGTTTTGAATGAAGCTTTGTGTTCTCCTTTAATTTCTAAACTTTTTGCTATTATGAAACATAATTATAGATGTTTGGAACATAACACAAGGTACATCATTCTGATGAAGTGTGAAAAAATGATGAGTATATGTATTCCTGTACATATATTACCCTTACCCTTATAATACCCTTAAAAGTGCTTGAAAAATGGGTCTGAACCCTGGAGGTTTGAGCAGTATTAGTACATTGTTCATTTTTTTAGAACGTCTGTGGTGGAATAAACTGTGTCGGCCTTGTGCGTTCGTTGCCGTGACTCCTTCTCCTCTCCCTCCCCAGGCCCCTCCTCTTCATTCATCTTCATCTTGACATTAGGCGACACCTCTTCTACTTCTTCTGTGGAGCCATGACACTCATTTCCGGGAACTTGTATTAAGACAAAAAAAAAAACAACAAAACGAAACAAAAAACAAAAACCAGAACAAACATCCACATACACGGACCATTTCTGATATTCAGGAAAGCCAAGGCCGTCTCCCTACTCTTCACCGACCGCCACTTCCATAACGGCCCGTCTCCATAGCGACGGATGGAGGCTGAGGCGGCCATGTGTGTCTGTCTATGCAACCTGTTTTGAAGTGCAGGGCCGGGGCCCTTCCAGAGGGGGGCGCCACCGAGCGCACTGCAGCAGGACTTGTTCTCTCTTCCCAGCCCCCTCTAGTGACAATGGTTCAGCCCAGTTTTAATGGAGGACTTAATCAAAAACGGTTGGGAGCAGGGGATGGGGGAGGACTGGGATTCTTAATGCGTGATAAAAATGTTTTGTAGATACTTGTTAACTGTCACAACTGGCAACACCACCCGTAAAAGACTACTGACTTGACAACCTTTCTCCCCCCCTTTTTCTCTTTTTCTATTCTGGTAACCGATGAAATGTTGGCTTCAGCTTTGATTTATAGATTTCCCCAAATTTTCTTCTGTTTGTCCTTCTAAGGAGCACTAGCCTAACTGGTCTTTTCTATGGTAGATAGTAATTTTAAGACTCTTTGGACAGCAAAATCTCCAAAAAAATTTGTAATGTGAAGAGTTTAGGTGCATTTCTTCCTTTTGTTTTTCTTCCTTTTTTTTTTTTTTTTTTTTACAGCTTTTATGTTTTACCTTTTTTTTTTCTTACTGCTTTTATGTTTTATCTTTGTCTCATTCTTTTCAAAACTATGACATTTTCTTTTGTTTCTTAGGTAAAAAAAATAAAAAAAAAAAATAATGGAAAAAAATTTTAGAAAAAAAAACAAACAAAAAAAAAACTTAATAGCCAAGTCACAAAGAAAATGGGTTGCACATAGACTTATGGAATAAAGTTTAATTTGTGATTTTTGTTGCGTTATGTTTCTAATCTTGATGTAAATTTACACTATTTATAAATACATATTTATTGCTTGAAAATATTTGTTGATGGAATGCTGTTATTTTTTCCAGAGTACCTGCCATTAAATTTGAAGGAGTTTTGTCATTTTAACACAACTCCTCTTACATTTTCTATATATAAATAAAATTGCTTAGCAAGCATTGTACAGAAACGGACATTTAAAATTGTTTTATTGTTTGAAGAATGTTTTATGATGAGTCAATAAACACAAAGTTGTCAAATTATCCACATTTCGCCACTTTTCTTTAGAACAAATAATGGATTAACCCTTTAACACAACAATCTAACTGGCGTTATATTTTGGACTTAACAGCAAAAAAACCTCCTGAACCGTTAACACTATCCACCAAATTCAAACAACACCGGAGATCCTGAGCTTTTCAACACTATATGACACTTTACGGCAGCAATGTGACTTCCACACAGGTTAAAAAAACATGAAGCCATAATCTGGATAATGAATGTTCGAGACCAAAAAGCATGTTTGAGCAGATGTAAAATAGTTGAAAGTTTATTTCAGCAAAGTTTCATTATGGACATTTACAGTTGTTTTTTTGGAAGCTTTAAGCATTTATTATTTATAATAATGAGAATGAATGGGCAGATATTGAAAGCTAAGTTCTTCCTGAAAACAGAATTAACACTTTGATTGCAAATAAAACCTGAAGCCACTTGGGGCGACCTGTCATAACAATAGTCTTAAAAACAGGGTGAATGGGTTTGAGCCTGAAACCCAGCAGACAATGTAGCTGTAGACTGACACACACAGAATCCTACACTGTATGCCAGGTCCAGAACCAACCCCGTTTCTTCCATGTTTAATCAGAACGCCAAATCCCTCTTGTCCTTCAAAGTACAATTAGCTCTGCAGGAGGTTTTTTTTTTTCCCCCTCGCAGCAGGCGTCCAGGTAAGACATTTCATCGAAACATAAAAGCCGCACATCAGAAAGAATCACAGCAAGCACGTTGAACTTTACAAGAATATTAACTTTGGAAAATATGCCCCATTAGAAATGATTGGCAGGCAGTACAGAAATGGTAAAATAAATAATACATGCAATCATACGGTGTAATTATCATTCCCGGGGTGATTTGGGAGGAACATGGCAGCCAGCAGAGACCCAGTAGCCAGATGTAGCTGCTGTCAGCCCCACAGGATCTACACTGACTACTGAGCAACCGCTGGACGCCCCACGGCTCCACGGCAACGCTCCCAGCCAAAATGGCTGCTGGGCTGCCAGGAGAGGAAGCGCAAGAAGAAGAAAACAACTCCGTGCTGAGTACCGAGCATATGACAAACAAGCAGGTTTCTTGGATGTCGGTTTGAGTGAAAATCATGAAGTGAAATGAGAACGGGCTTTTTTCTTTTTT
>JAPTYQ010000013.1:5426016-5437743 GCA_029814465.1 Ostorhinchus cyanosoma | reverse complement strand
TTTACCAATTTATTCTTTACTGGATGGATGGATGGATGGACAGCTGATGAATGGATGGATAGCTTGGATGGACGGACAGATGGATGGATGGATGGACGGACAGATGGATGGACTCTAAATTCTATCTTTATTTCTACAGCCAAGAACGTGAACATAAAATGGCACTTTGTGTCTGTCACATGTGACTTCATCTTCTTTCCCATCATGCCACTCACCCAGTCATTTTCATGTTCTATTTGCTGCTGCCGGAAACATCAAGCTTTCAATCACCTCAATGCACATAAACCCATTTGGTTAAATTATAATTAAACCAAATACATTCCTAACATTTATATGAGTCTGTGCATATGTTTCCCTCTTCCAAAGTGTTGCACTCTGGGTAACCGGTAGCATCTTTGCTGTTATTAGATTTAACCCCTCGTGATGCCACTAGTGGATTGCACACATTCATTTTCATCTGATCGCCTCTCCTCCTCACACAGCAGGCAGTAAAGGATGAATTTAGATCACTATTTATAACGCTGTTGCTTTGCAGGTTGCACAGATTCTCTTAATTTAAAATTAGCTGGAGCTGCTGATGGATTAAAGCTGAAGTAACTCTTTACTGTACCTCTAAAAACTCCTCAAAAGGCTGCAGTAAAACACAGTGGCAGCCATATTGATATCTTTTTTTCTCAGAGAGTCTTTTTTATTTGGTTTTGGAATCAAATGTAGAGCATTTAACCATCAGACACACACTAAACAATGTACCAACAGAAGCAGGATTGTGTATTCCTGATTTATTTATTTTTATTTTTATTTTTTGAAAACTTTTAATTCTGTAGAAGGTTGCAGTGTATACCTTGAATGTGTTGTCAGTTTATGACCCTCACATTCTCACCTATAGGAACTGAGAATAACCTTAAAGACCCAAACAACCACCAGTGACCTAATCCATCTAGTGATCTAAAATGTTTAATACCTGTTGATCCACTAATTCTATCTATACATGTAAATAATTGGTGTAAAATATAGTTTGTCATCTTTTCATGGTCATCAGATATGACCTATTTGGATGTTCATAGACTCCTTAGGGAAAGTGGGAACAACATTGATTCATTAGTAAAACTCATGGAGGTGGATGAACGACAGTGGATGGACAGACAGGGTTTATGTTCAGTGATTGATAGATTTGCTGAAAAAGTCACTTTTTCTTCAGTTTTCTCTATTTCTATTACAATAACTCTCAATTTTAATCAGAGTTTTTATAAACATCTATGTGACCACTAGTGAATTCCATATAGGAAAACACCTGATTTTCACAGAAAAAAAGGCAAAATACAGAGGATAATATTATAATAAATGGTGATAAATCACTTTAGATAGGATGGATATAGAGAAAAAAAATCAAATTGGGAACTGAGACAAAAGTAGCTCTGGGTCTTTATGGGTTAGTCAATCAGATTCCAATTAACCCCGCCCCCCTGCATGTCGTCATCATTTATCCTCCCTCTGATTGGATAATAAGAGCAAAACTTCTATGATAGTCCTTTGGCAATATTCTTCTTGATTTATACCAAAAAGCTCATTTTAATATAATATAATTGAACTATTAATACAGTTTTTGACAGTTTTCTATAGCCACAATGGCTGGAGGAAAAGAAGAAAATGTTTTGATCTCGGACATACTTAACAATCCATTTTCAAGGTGGATTTTTCGGCTAACACTGATGCTAGCTAGCTAGCTAGCTTGCTGCTAGCTGGTGAAGCAGACATTTTCCGTCCTTACAAGACCAGAAACTTATGTCAGGAATACAACTGGACAGAGGAGCTCTCAGCCTTGGCCTTCACGGACATAAAAAGGACTTATTGATTGAACCTATCGCCTCAATGACAGAGCCAGTGAAGTTTTTCTGTCCAAAGAAAGGAGGTTGGTTTGTGTATGGAAATAATTAGCATCCCTGGTGAGTAGACTGTGGCATTTTTTTATTGAAATGTTGAATGTTTTTGTCATGTTATTAGATAAATATTATTCAGAACTGCTTCAGATAATGTAAATAGTACAGTTGTGGTTGTAAATTTAGAGGTTTGTAGTTTCTTTTTTTTGTTTTTTAAATAAATTTTTATTGAAGATTAAGTACATACAAAACATTCATAGTTTCAAACAAATAACAAGATGTCATAAAGAAAAATCGTCCAAACAGAGAAATTAACATAATGCAGGGGCTTACAGACACAGAAAGAAATAAAAAATAGATTAAAATATTAAAAATAGAGAGAAAAGTAGATACAAGAGAGTAAATTCAGTCCATTTTGATGAGGTGTTTATAAATGGTAAGGGTTTTTTTGTTTGTTTTTTTAAGGTAAATTCTAGTGAGTATGTATATTTTTCAAATTCAATCCTAAAGACATATTTCCTTTGAGTATGTGGAATTTTCCAAATAAAATTATCAGATTAATAGGAATTCTAGATTACAAATGTCATATTCAAAGTATAAGTACATTTTGAGATGTTATAACTATATACAGATTATTTCATTCCATTTAAATACAATAAGGTTTTCAATTTTAGACCAAGTGAGTTACAGAAGAAACATATTCTTCAGTATCAGAGAATCTAGATAAAATAGCATTGGTGGGATATATGTTATGTAAGAACTTGAGATGTACTATTGTCATTTTGTTCATTATACAGAATTTATAAAATAATAATAATAATAATAAGCCTTATCAAGTCAGCCAAGGTCACCTTATAGACAATAAAAAGCATAAAATAACAACATTAACATAATTAAAACAAAACAGTGACCATATGGTAACGTCCATGCTTTTGGCCTTACAGTTTCAGAGGAATTTGAGTTCCAAAAGGCTTTACCTCTAGGGTAGATTTTTCTCTTTTCATATAGTGAATTGCTTATATACGTGCTACAGTTTGAGCTAAAAATGTTAATGCCATTGATTATTAAAGAGGGTTTATCTGTCTGTACTGCTTTATAACCAAGATGGCTTTTGATAAGGCTTTCTTGCTTTAACCCCTTAAGCTCTAGAGTCATTTTTTTCTTGTGTTCCATCTTAATATACTCTGATTGTGTTTAGTGTATGTAAACATAACTTAGATGTGCTTGTAGTGGAGTTTCTCCTGTTTACTTTGATGTGCACTATGACTATTTTGCTCCATAATTAGTGCAGCGTTTTATGTCTTTTAATGCAGTGATTCTTTGGTGTTTAACAGGTTAATAATGGCATTCACCCTAATTGTGACATTATAATGGTGGTATTAAGAGGAGTATTAACCCATAAAGCCTAGTGTTACTTTCCCAAATGAATTTTCTCTCTATTTAACATTTCTTAAGCAATTTATTGCCATTTTTCATAATGTTATCCTCTGTATTTTGCATTTCTACAGTAAAAATCTGATATTTTCCCAAATTTAATTGACTTATCATGTATATGTTTATAAAACCTCAGATTAAAGTTAATTGTCATAATATAAGAAACGGAGAAAAATGAAGAAAATGTGACTTTTTTCAACAAAATTGATCATTAACTGAACATAAACTCAGTGTCTCCATCCGCTGTCTTTAATCAAACTCCATGGGTTTTACTGTACTGGTCAATCAATGCTGTAGAAGATGACGGTGTTTACAAGGTCACTACAGAGCCGCTGTATGTCCAAATGGGTCATATCTGATGACCATGAAAAGATGACAAACTGTATTTTACACCAATTACTTACATGTATTGACATGTTTAATGGATTAGAAGTTATTAAACATTTCATATTGGTAAGTGGTTTTGGTCGCCAGTGGTTGTTTGGGTCTTTTAAGTCAAATAAGGCTACGTTCAGATTGCAAGCAAATGTGGCCCAAGTCAGATTTTTTTGCCCATATGTGACCTCTATCCGATCTGTTAAAGACAGTTTGAACAGCACAAATCCGACCAAGGCCACTTTTATATGTGGCCCTAAATCTGATATGTATCTGATATTTTGCAATGCGACTTCAATCTGAACGGCCAGGTTGCGTTTATCTGACTTTCACGTTATTGAAATGTGACAAATGTCACAATTCTGCATCCCAGGAGGAGGAGTGGCAGGAAAAACATACTTATGTAAACAAAGTGCGTGCCTGCGTGGTCACGTATTACGTCAGGACCTCTTTTGCACATCAGGGTCGCCTTCAGTTCAGGCTCAAAACTGATAGAAGTCGCATTTAATGTGTAATATGAATGAGCTCCAAAAAAAAAAAAAAGGTTTTCATCAAAAAAATCCCAACTGTGCATTAAGACCTGCTGTCTGAATGTAGCCTAAGTCCCTACTGAAAGCCCACTTACCAAATGCACAGCCCGTCACTGCATATACACACACATAATTTAACCAAACCTACTATTGAAAATGACAACAATATAATATTTACATCAGTCCTGTTTGTAGATGGACTCTCCAAATGGGATTTTTTTTTACAGGTCAGAATCAATTAACGGAGCAAGCAGTTGAGTTAATTTGATTTAATTGACCAGTTGACCCACTTTGTTATCAGAGATAACACTGATGTGTATGTAATTAATGTTCATCATGTTAATAAAATAAAATAATCAAGACTCAATCATGAGACACAGAGAATGAAGAGGCAACCAGTGGGATGACTGACAGCCAGCGTTACATCACTGTTATGTTTCTGTGCATTAGACAGGAAATGAAAGCAAGTGTAAATAAAAGCAAGGACATTTTGAAAAGCCCATAGTCTGCTGGTTGTTCGAGGTGCGTGGGTGTTTTTTTTTTTTTTTTAAAGCTGAAAACAATTTCAAAGTGCTCAAAATCATGGGTCAGGAAAATAAAAAGCATCCTTGAAACGAGATTCTGCATGTTAGGTGTGTGACGAAAGGGTCAAAGGTACAAGGCTGATGTTCTGACTGTTAAGGTGTGATCATAAAAATGTATAGATGTGCTCAGAGAGATGACGGTCTGTATTTGGTGAAAAGATGTGAGTTAGTTTGTTCTAAATGCTCGGAACTCACCACCAATGTTAAAACTGTGAACGTCCAAACAGAGTTGCTTAACCCTCAAAGACACATAGACATTGTTCTTATCTTAATACGCTGAAATAATTGATGTAAAATGTCGTTTCTCAGCTTTTCAAGAGCATCACATGTGACCTGGAAACACCATCATCTTATGCAACATTGATTCACCAGTAAAACCCATGTATTCTGATTAATCTGATAAATGACAGCAGGGCGAAGTCAAGGGAAGGTATCAATCTGGTATCAAATCCAAATTACACATTTTTTATTTCAATTATCAATATCATATATGTTTTTTTCCCTACAATATTTACAACATACAAAAATATTAATGTTATATTCAGATGTATTTTGCATAGATATACACTTTTATTAATTTTAAACAGAGTGTTTAGAATATGACATAAATAATATAATAGTCAAATATTCATTTATTTGGAATAAATGTAGTTTATTTATGAGAATTTATCAAATGAAGCCCGAATGACGGCATAAAACTTTCCAAACATTCACACTCATAAAACTCCTCAATTTTTTTCTCATTTCAATATACATTTTACTGAAAATATATGTAATCACCTACGAAAATATATGTTTATTATTGTAATGACATTTTTTTCACCAGACGTTAACCTTCCTTTGACTTTGCCCAAAATGGCTCTTCCTGATTTGGTGTCATTTCAGTCATATTCACAATTCAATATGATTGTAACCACAAACAGTATTGGTTTATTCTTTGTTTATTCTTTATTGAGGATCTCCATCCCATTAACTGATGCACAAATGCCAGGCTAGTCTTCCTGGGGTCCTCCAAAAAAAAAAAAAAAATCATAAAAATCAAAATCACAGTATGCAGATCCAATTACAATACATAGAGTGATCCATTTACAGTAAAAAAAAAAGGAGGAAAAAAGATAATATATGATGAAATATTTGACACGGAATGATAATTGTATTGTACCAGACTGTTTTTTTGTCCGTAATGAACTCTACTTCTTTTGTATGAAACCGAATCCTTTTCAGACGCTGATTCCTTCTGACGATACAAGGTTTTACACTAAACACTTTTGCACATCCATCTCTCTCTGGTGAAGGTATGTGGGAAGATTTACTAAAGTTTTAAACAGAAGACCTGACCCTCTGGGCTTTCATCAGGAGTACGTATATATATTATACTCACATATCTGTATATGTGATACTGTGAGAGGCCAAAATGAGTGCAATCAATAGAATGTGACGGCAATGGGATCATCTATTTAACTGAGTTATTGATGGTAAATAAATAACACAGTGAATAGGAAATCGACACTGAACATATAATATAAGCCTTGTAGAAAAATATATCATACAAGGACAAAATAAAAAGAAAATCCAGTATTTCTCAGTTGCTTTGGCTTCTTTCTCAGCGGATAAATAGTGAAGTCATCCAAACAATATGTAAATGTCCTCATTCTTTGTTATTGATTGCAAATGTTTCAAGCCTATTTTCGACAAATGACAAAGCACAATTATCCACAATTTGGACAATTACTGGTGGTTAATGTCCATGTAATCAAACTACATTATGTTCCTTCTCAGATGTTGTGTTAAATGCTTTCATTGTGTAAATAATCACATGCAGGATTGCGCATTTATTTAAACTGCTTTTTTTTTTTTGTGTGTGAACTGCATTGATATAAGCGGATAAAAAAATCCAGTATCAAGTGGAAGATGGACTTGGCTTTTTTTTTTTTCTTGTCTCAGGTCGGCCAATGGGACGTGCTGTCCATCCAGTGAGTTTCCAGGTGTTTCCAGGGTCTGGATCATGCTGACGTTCTACTGGGAAAACAGGTATGTGACCATTTTATACTGCAATACTCCACGCCATGGATGCTACTTTGTTAATACACAATAAAAACAGTGTGATCACGAAAAATAGTTCGAGAAAGTCACTGAAAATAAGTGTCTACGACTGTGGATTGATAAGAAACAACAACTAGTATTTAAACTGAGACAGAAAATCCCCACCGTAGGATAATGCTTGTTGTTGTTTGTTGTTTTCTATATATTCATGCATCTACTGCAACTGTTAAAACCGCTGCATATTGTGTGTCATCTGGTGACTTTATCAGGAATCAATGAGGAATAACTCCATAACCAATCAGAATCCAGGAAGTCTTATTGAGGTAAATGCATGCGAAACACAGAAGCAGATTCAACACTTAGCTCCAAAGTGAACATTTCAACTCTGGATATATTATTAACTGTATAAATACAAATGTGCACAAAGTTCAGAATGTCAGGTATTTTATGAATGTACTATAGTTCAGAAATATTAAATAAATCCACTGAATAACTTAACTAGCCTTTGAACCTGACATCAATGTGTGACGCTGCTCTACAATTTCTTTGAAAATATCGGCTTCAGACATTAAATGTACTAAATCTTACATACTTTAATAAGATGAATCAGAAAACAAATTGCAAAAGTCCTGGTTAGCTCGTATATGTTGGTTTATGTGCATTTATACAGTAGATTTATAAATGTTTCACTAGAAAGAACCTGAAAAAGGTCGATCTGGACAAACATTCCTTTTGAATAAAACCCGTTCTCTTATTAATTCTCAGAATTTCACATTTTAGCCCAAGACTGTATCTTAAAAACTACAACCAACTCTCACTTTTGACTCAATTTTTCCTTATTAGTGAAGTTGAACTACTTTTTTACTTGTAGACTTGTGTTATTACTTTAACATGACTGAAGGATCGCAGTACCACACCACTGGTTATGATGGAATTCAACCGAGAAACAACATAATTACTGTTAATCAGTAAGATGCAAACATTTTCTGCAAAGTTTAGACAATTGTACTTGGTATACGTGAGCTAAAAGAATTTTCAGATGTTGTGAACAAGTGATTCAGAAAGTATTTATTGTCGTTTGAGAATTGTACCAAAGCAGTTTTAGAATCTACTCTGAAATGTAAATGAAAAAGAAAAGAAAAAAGGCTTGAGATTCACTTTACAAGGAAATCTGCACTTGTTAATATGTAAATGAAGTTTATTTTTCTAATTTTATAATCATTCAGCATCTCATAATTCACTTATTTAAGCATAATTAATGAAAAAGAGCCCTCCTTTCTTATTAATTTTCCATGTGCATGTGTTTCAATACATGACTATGATTCCTCGCATATTTTTGCAGATTATTACCAACAGGTATTCTCCTATATTTAATTCACTGATCACATAGATGTTCATACAAGCTCAGAGTAAATTCAAAAACCGAATCATTATTATTTATTGCTTCTTCAACCACTGTCATCTATGAAAGTGTACTGGTTTTACTGGTGAATCAGTGTTACAGAAGATAATGGTGTTTTATGTTCTCTCCAGAGTTTCTGAATGTAACTTTTTGCTTGATAGTTTTGCAGATTATTACCAAATATTTTATCACTTTTTTGCACCTAAACAGATAATTTCTCATGTGACATATATGCAGCTGCTTCTAAAAAATTCAACATTTATTATTATATTATTCACTGTTTGTTTCAGTGCAAAGCAGGTGTTTTTCTGTATTTAATTTACTGATAATGCTGATATTCAGAATACAATTAAAGGATAATATACGAGAACAGAAAACCTGAAATGAAAGTGACTTTTTCAGCAAAATATATGATGAATTAATTATAAAAATGAGCATCTACAACCACTGTCATTTGTTAAATTGATATTTTTGCAGATTATTACCAACAGTATCATTATTTGGCACCGAAGCAACAGATAATTTCTTATGTGACATATTAACGCTCAGAGACCAAGAGTTAAATTTGCAACCACTTCAAAAATAATCGCCAGATATTATCCACTGCTCGTTTCGGTGAAAAGCAGGTATTTCGCTACATTATGTTTTATTTACTGATCATGTTGATGTTCAGAATAAAATTGAAGGGAACAGAAAACTGAAGCAAAAGTGACTTTTTCAGCAAAAATATATAAGATAAGACTTTATTTATCCCACCGTGGGGAAATTTCACAGTTAACAGCAGCGACAAACAACAAGCAAGTGCAGACATAAAGACATATATAGAAAAAAACCACAAACAAGTGAAAATTAAAAATACATAGACAAAAATAAGAAATTTGACATTTATATAAATATTTAGATAAATAAATAATTAGAATAAAAAATTGAATATTATTTACATAATCATAGCTGCACATAAATAATTAACTAAATGTAAAAATGAGCATCTACAACTACTGCCATTTGTCAAACTACATGGATTTTATTTAATTCAATGATCATTTACATGTTCATGCAAGCTCAGAGTAAACTGAAAGCTTATCAGGGTTAGCAGAACAGAGAAAACTGAAGAAATATGGACTTTATTGGCACTTTATACCATTAAAAAAAAAACAAGCATCTATAACCACACATTTTTACATGGTTTTTATTGGTTGAGTCAATGTTGCAGAAGATGATGGTGTTTCTACGTTCACTACGGAGCTGAATTATGTCCATGTATTGTTAGGATTAGTGGTTAAAAAGTTAGCTAACATAGTAGATCAGATGGTTTTAGTTAAAACACCCCAGATAACACATCGGATATATGTATGCTATTACATAAATGTTTATTTTTAGGTTAGGTACAGAGGTGTAGCCTACTTAAACAGCAGTGATATGATCTGGTATCCTGTGTGCATGTAAAAGCACTCGTTCAGTGTAGGAGCGGTGGCTCTGTAAACCGACTGTCTGAGCCCGAGTCATTTACATAGGTAATGGTAGGGGTAGTGCTCAAAAAATGTGCGGGGGTGGAAAATATACAATCCTCCACCAGCATACAAAACCAGCTAGAGAGAGAGAAGAAAGACAGAGGGAGATGTAGGTGTCAGGCTCCTGAAGCACTCTAAAATGATGGGTAATTACATTTCAAATTACTGATGGGAACAAGAGCGAACTCCATGACTTCAGTGCGCAGGGAAATGCATTAAGAGCGGTGAAATCAGTGAGCAATAGGTAATTTCTAGAATTCCTGTGTTTAGGCAGTGCTCATTTGCATAGCTGAAAATACCAGCTTAAAGGGGCACTTCACCGAACAACAAATCAGATTTATTTTGCATCGCATTTTGGTGGATAACGCCCCAAATCTGTCCGCTACGTTACACTATTCCACTTAGACTCCGAGGTATTTTGATAAATCGGGGAGTTTACCATCTGGGGGGCCGTTTTAACACAGGCTTTGCTTTGATTAAATGAAAAGTCAGACTCCATCGGTTGCCTCGGGCGGTGAGTTATTGAACAATTTGGGAGGAATTTCGGTTAAATGAAGACTTTTCCCAGCACGTTTGACACCTCTGCGGGTCTGGCTTATGAAAGATTTAAGCCAAAAAAAACAAAACATTTACAGCGGTGACTGGTCTTGGAAAACTCTTTTGCTTCTTGTTCATAAAAAAATACGAGCCCTGTTTCCCACCGCCTGCTGCCTGATACCACTAGTTAACAGGTGTCCTTGAGAGTTACCATGGAAACAAAGGTCTTAGTCTGGGTAGTGCTAACAAAGATTAATGTAATCAGAGACAAAGGTAGTCTGAAGATGAAACATCCCGGTCTCACAGACTTGGAGGTCCACGGAGACCGGCGTCTGATCTAGTTGAATGGAGGCCTATGAGAAAAGTGGCTCTGGTCACTGAATATAAACACAGATACACATGAACTTTTGATCTCCAAGGGGAAATTCACTATTTTAATGAGCTCCATAAAGAGGCAGAAAGAAAACCAAACAAAAAAAACATCAGTTCATAAATCATCACACTGATAAACAACTAAAATAAGCAACTATAATGTGAAAACTGACAATCGCACAACCTCGCTAACATATTATACCGCCTGATGAGATCTAACATTAACCCATAATGACCCAGCGCTACTTTTATGGCATTTCCCAAGTGCTTTTTTAAATTATTTATCACCATTCATTATAAAATTATCCTCTGTATTTGTGCATTTCTTTCAGTGAAAATCATCTATTTTCTTTTATTTCATTCACTTATCATGCAAATGTTCATGAGAGCTCAAATTAAACTCACAAGGACCCAGTGTTCCCAGATTATATTTTTTTCTCTATATTTAACCTTTTAAGTGATTTATCACCATTTACTGTCATATTATCTTCTGTATTTTGTGTTTTTTCACTGAGAATCAGGTGTTTTCCTATATTTAATTTACTGATCATGTAGAAGCTCAGAGAAAAGTTGAGGAAACAGAGAAAACGGAAGAAAAAGTGACGTTATCAGTGAAATACATTTAAGTATTTCCATCCACTGTCATTAATCAAACTCCGTGGGTTTTTACTGGACGACTCAGTGTTGTAGAAGATGATGGTGTTTCCATGGTAACGTCCAAATGGGTCATATCTGATGAGCATGAAAGGACTGATCTAATGGAAAAACTGCATCGTCTGTCGAATTGTCAGAGTTAATCCTGCGTTTTATGATCTCACAAACTTTTAATTCAACTCCCAATGTGTCAGTAGACGATACAGTGACTTTGTCTTTTTTTTTCTTCTGTCTTTTTAATGTAACGCGCAAAGGTTTGATCCATCATTTGGTCTTTTTCTTAATAACTAATACACTTTTAGAATGAAGAAAACATTGATTATTGAAGTCCTGCTCCAGTTTTGACTTTTTGACTATAATTCAGATCATAATTCAGTTCATTTTAGGAAATTGAGAAAGTCCGTCGAG
>JAPTYQ010000013.1:5347483-5361829 GCA_029814465.1 Ostorhinchus cyanosoma | reverse complement strand
TATGTAGGATTGTGCCCAAAACTGGTACTGCAATCACATCCAAAGTACGGTACAGTGTGGTATCCCCTCCGCCTCCCCCCTGATGAGGGGTTGCCACATCCATTATGAGCATCTACTACAAAGAGCTACCATGGATAATGAGTTGTACACATCTATTATAGGTACCGACCCCAGACGACTCAAGCCCCGGTTCGCTTTACACACAGCACCTTTAATTCTTTACCCATAAAGACCCAGTGCTACTTTTATGGCAATTCCCAAATAAATTTCTCTCTTTATTTAAAAATTCTTAAATGGTTTATCATCATTTATTCGAATATTATCCTCTGTATTTTGCTTTTTTTTCTCCCCCCTGTCAAAATAATGCATTTTCTTATATTTAATTCACTAATCATGTAAATGTTCTTAAAAGCTCAGATTAAAGTTGAGGGTTATGTAACCACAAAAAGGCCCTAGAACCATTTTTGTGGTGACTTCCAAATAAAACTTTACATTTAATCTTTTCTAAAGCTCTTAATGATAATATTATTAGGATTTTCCATTTTTCAGTGAAAATCATGTAATTCCTATAGTTAATTTACTGATCATGTAGATGTTCATTAACATTCAGAGCAAATTCAAAGACTAAAATTATTATTATTAATTTTTTTTTAGCAAAATACATCATTAAATGGTTATAAAATCAAGCATTAACAACCACATTTGTCAAACTACAAGGGTTTTACTGGTGAATTAATGTTGTTGAAGATGACGACGTTTCCACGTTCACTACTGAGGCTCTGAACGTCCAAAGGGCTCATATCTGATGACCATGAAAAGATGACAAACTGTATTTTACATCAGTTATTTACATGTATTGATAAGATTAGTGGATCAGCAGGTATTAAACCGTTTTGATCCGTAGATACTGTTGGTCAGTGGTGGCTGTTTGGGTGCTTGGAAATATTGTTAAAAAGGCAGATAAACATTTCAATTCCAAAAAATGTTAATTTTATGGCAACTTTTTAATGGGTCAGGTTTTTCAGTGTTAAAAGCAAAAAAAAGTGGATCATTTCACCAGAAAAATATTATAGTCCTTACTGTATTTAATGTGTTTTATGAAGGGTTTCCAGATATGTTGTTCCTGTTGGGATATTTACTGAAATGTTTATTAATATGCACTAACCCCCATGAATTTAATCTGTACAAATGTGTAAATGATGAACTGATCCAAATAGTTGCAGTTGTGTTGATCTAATCTGCAGCACTCATCATACGATACAAATAATATTTAGGAATTTAGGTTTGTTTATAGGAGCCGGTTAAAAGTCTGTTTGTCTGAGCTGCACATCGCCATCCTTCCAAACATCCTAAAGAATCCAAAAGCTGTTTGATTACCTAAACAAATCTAGCATCACGCTGCGCCTTGCTAGCGTTGTGTTTATGTACACTCGGCAGCCATGTGTTCAGGCGCTCCTCGCCGTCGCTTCCACAGGCCGTCTCCGAAACCCAAACCCTCTGGATTTGACAAAACATAGTTAAACGCAATAAAAACGTGACCTACTTTTATGCGATCTGAGCCAGAGACGAGAGGGCCCGGCACAGGCAGGGTGTCTTTGAGGATTAACACGTATCCACACACACACTAACACACACTCCTCTTGTATGTGCTGGCGCTCCATGTAAACCCAGTCGTCTTCACACCGATGCGTGCACATACACACCCGTCCGTCGTCTCAAGTTCCCTCCCCGTGCCCTCGTTTTGCCCACATCCCGCATTGTCTCATGGGACTCCCACCTCGCCACGGCCTCAGGTCACAGCTCATTTGCAGAGACCATCTTTGTTTCCCACTTTCTCCCCCTTTTTTTAATGGGCTCACGTGTTTCCCTCCCACTGTCACTCTGGTGCCGGAGTGTATTAGTTCATATAGTGGTCGTTGAGTTAATTATCAAACGAAGTTATCTGCATCGGTGCTCAGAAATACTGGTAAATATTACCTGGCACACATCTGCTTCCCACATTGGATTACTGTGGAATTTTACCATGTCAGTACACTGCCATATATGTAGGAGTCTGACGTTTAAAACAAACAAAATTTACCAAAAAAAAAAAATTCCCCGTCTTTCTGTAAAGGTTCCTCTTGAGGAGTGATTCAATTGCACGTGGGCGGTTTGGAAATGATTTGCCTTCAGATCTGTCAGGAACTTCAAACACGCTAATCCATTTCTATCAGCGTAGAAAGCCAAAGACAGGCAAAAGTGACAAGTGAAGAGATGTATGAGTTTAACAAAACATTGCTCTCATCCCACTCACTCTCTTTATTTGCGGGCGCATCAGGTGGAAATGCGAGCCGTCATTTTCCAGAAGCCGCTGAAGAGGGTTTCTGGATCTAATAAGCGCGAGTCGGCGAAGACGCTCCTCACCTGTAAGCTCTGTTTTTCGACCCCCACTCATTTTCCCAGGCCAGTCAGCGAGCACAAGTGAAGCTGTCACTGCCTGGATGAGCGCTGAGGCTGTTAGCACCGTGGGTCACCGTGGGGAAAGGCCGTCTGCAAAGCCAATTAGCCTCTCAGCGCACCATAAAAACAGACTGCGCCTGCAGCTCGGGGAAAACTTTCCTGGCTCAGGCTGCACGTGAAGGAGTTTTTCCAATACGACAATTTGGAGCGATGGGCGGTTGAGAGAAAAAAAAAAAAGAAAAGGAGTAAAAAAAAAAAAAAAAGCGAAACTCAATCTCCCCACTCCCAAAATATTTGCACTGCAGAGAAAAACAAAAGTGATCTGATTTCTGTTTGAATCCATTTTTGGTGACACACTTCTCTGAGGAGACCAGAGGGAGTTGTGGAGCAGACACATAATCTTTCTTTGACAGGAAAATTACCCAATGAAGTTAAAATGTTTATACACTGTATACTAGCAGGGGAAATGCTCAAGTGCTTGGTGGAGAGGCAGAGGCACTCACCGAAAACCAAATGACTGCAGGCAAAGTCCCAAATATACACCTGCCAAACGGAGGAGCCAACAATTCAATTGTAATGTGAGTCATTAAGTGTCGTCGTCTACCGCAGGAGCTGGTTTTCGCCATATTCGAAACTTTTTTTCCTCATAATTTATGCCTTCATGCTTTATTTTTGCGCTTTAGTTGCCAGCTAATCCTGCAGTGTGTGTGAATCTTCTCAAAGTCCCTTTAAGAGCTGTGGTAGTTCAACCCAACCCAGGAGCCGATCTAGACCGGACACTGGGCCCGTAATGATGTAACTGTTAGCCTAACCTTGAAGTGATGATGCCACTTTGGCTCATAGTGGATTATTAGCTGCCATTTCAAAGATTTTTCCGCTTCTAAACGGCCAAGTATGTTTAAATCTTTTATTACTGAAAGTCGAAACTCGTTTTTTTTTTTTTTTCGTGACTTCTAGAAGTGATTTTCGGTGCCGTCATTGTTTGTGTTTCTGTTATGTCATTTGGGTGAAACTGGGATTTAATAGTTTCTTTTGAAACCAGGATAAGAACATCCATCCGCCTAGTGCCGCAACAATGAATCGATTCTTTGGAGTTGGCAGTGAATTCAGCAGTCAACTCATTGGGTTTTGAGCACCAGACAGAGGAATGGCTGAGGCTTTGGATGCCGGGCAGTCCTGTTTGACTGAAACGTAGTGTGCCGTTTATGAAACAAAGGAAAAAGAAGGGCTAAAATCCCACAGCACAGTATATTTGGGGCAAACGGGGCTGCAGTGGCCACCGGGAACATAATGCTAAGATAAGATACGTGTCATGGTTACTTTAGCCTGCTAGCTAGCTAGACACTATTGTAATTATAGCGGTTTCATCCATCTCAGTTTATAGGAGGGTATAGGCTAGAGGGTGTGAGAATTTCATGTAAGCTCCGGAAAAAAAGAGAGGCATAGAAGCTGGGAGTTGGACATCCAGAGTTAAGTTTCATTTTCAGTTTCACGCCAGTTACAGTAGTTTTGTCACTTATGGAACACATCCCTGTGCATATACCTCCTAATGAATTTAATTATTAAAACCATTGTTAGTTGCATTCGTTCGTCTGTCCGTATCCTTTTGGGGATGATTGACCTTTGTAGAGTAGTCCTTACCTCCTTTCTGCAGTTACCTTCTATAGATCTAATCCCTCCTACTTGTCTTTAGTCTCCTCCCAGTTGGACATCCCATCCTACTCCAGTTTACTCTTCTGGATATGGAGGAGTAGGGGAGATGACCATGCTCATTTCTATCATTTGCATCCATAATCTCATTCAACAGTTGACGGCTAATGTGAGTTTCACCTTTTAGCTTAGCTGACTCCTCACAACAGACCACAAAAACCGAGCACAAACACAGGACACTTGACAAACCTGATCAGACCAGGGGATTCTTCACTTCATGCCAAACCACCTAGAGATTATATTTATCTTAAAAAGTCCAGGTGCTGTCGAGAACACAGAGCAGATAGTAGAAGAGCGATAACTCTATCCATTTGTGTTGATTATTCAGAAATGTCCAGAACTTTACTAGAATAGATTGACGAAAAAACAGTTCACATTCTTGGTCCTCGGAACATTATTCAAAAGACCGAGTATTAATACATCAGCAGGAGGTTCAACAAGAAGCATTAAGTATTTTTCCGGTTCTGTAAACTGATACTAACTGGGTTCCATATTATTAAAAAAAATAGTGTACAAACCGTGGAAAAAATGATTAGACCACTCCTTGTTTTCTTTAATTTCTTGTTCATTTTAATGCCTGCTACAACTAAAGGTAGATTTATTTGGACAAATATAATGATACCAACAAAAATAGCTCATAAGAGTTGAATTTCAGAGCTGATATCTATCCATTTAACATGTTTTCTTGATAATAACCAAAATCACTTCAGTTCTTCCATCAATATCTATGGCATTGTACTGACAAAAACAGTGCTTTTAGGCATCCCATGTTATCTTTTCTGTCTGTTTTAGTCACATGATACACACAGGAGTTCGTAGCTACTTGATTGCATAACCATTGTTTTTGATGACTTTTGATGGTCTAATAATTTTTTCCCCATCTGTAGAATAGATATGGAAGCCAGAATTCAGGACGATTTTCACAAGAATTGTCGCTTCTTTTTTTAATTTCCTCTATGGATTGGGCCTTTTTCTTCCTCTAGACAATTTACATCGCAATATCAATCTAGATCTGCCTTTTTTGAACAGGTTAGACGTAACGATTTGAAAGTATTTTAGCCACTATTTTAGACGACTCAACTTTCATCACTAATTCCTCCCATTTTCCAATACAAACTCCCTCGTCTGTTGCCTCTCCTTGGTGTGTGTTGCTGTTTCCAGACAGAAAGGTGTGTAAAACCTCCCCTTGTGTTGGTCACATTACAGTAACACGTTGTGTCTGTGTTGGACTGGATTCCCTGTGCCCTCATCAGGTGTGTCTATGTACAACCTGGCTCTGTGGTTATTTGTGGTCTCATTATAGAAATTAACTGGCTGTGTCTGTGTTCATAATTTTTTATAAACCCTTAGTAAATCACCTGCAAATATTGGCCACTTACTTTGGCGCCCTCACTAATTTGCACCGGCCTTTAGAAGTCAGTAAAATCAGAGAGAAAACTTAAATATCAAGAACGACAAATGGAGTTCGTACTCTAGTTCATGTTTCACAGTAAAAAAAAACAACAAAAAAAAAAAAAACGCATAATAAACGAAGCAGTTGGGTTGAGTAAATCACTGGAGGGCCTTTAATTTGAAAGGTTATGGAAACTGTTGTTCGATTTAACACTGTGATTACCTTCCTCTTGTGTTAGCTTTCTGTTACTATCTCTTATTTTAACAGGTCGGTTTTTGACTCATGTCTTAAATCAAATGTAAAATACACTAAAACAATAATCTATCATCCAGTTTGTCTCTCATCTCTTGGTTACCTTGTTAGGGTTCCTTATCCATGAAAATATTGGTTTTGGGTATTTTTTTTTTTTTGTCAGTCTACCCCTGGATGTGCACTCTGCAAGTCACCAACTCTATACTGAACTGAGCTCATATGTGTGGACATGCCATCTTTGCTTTTTTTTTTTTTTTTTTTTTTATGCTTTTGTGCAGATATACTGGATAACAAAGCAAAATGAGAATCCCCAAAAAACTCACATTATTTGGGAAAGGAGCTAGCTGATTTCAGTTTGGGCTCTTATTATTGCTTCATAATCACATTTTTATAATGACCCGACAACACAAAGGTCATATTTCAACTGGAGCATTTCATAATTTAGTGAAAACATTTTTTTGTATTATTTTCTTGAAATAGGAGTTCCTGATGAAGTCAAAAAGCCTTGAAGCAAGACACAAATTTTGCATGGTTCATTTATGCATTCAAAACCTAAAATAGGCCTGTGTCGACCCTAACACAAGAGGAAGGCTAAACATTGGCTTTTTTTGGTAGAATTGTATTCATTCTTATTACTAGATGTAAGGCAAGTTAAAGGGATTCAGATAATAATTCAGTTAATTCTAAGAGTGATGTAGCTTTTGGTGAGTTGTACAATAGTCACATACATAGATGGACATGGGTGAAAACAATCCCCCGTTCATCTTTACAATGAAAGACGCATTAAACTACTATAACTGAAACATGCTAGTTTACCAGATTTAGCTTTTTTGCTTGAAAAAAAATCCTAAAAATGATCAAGTAGATATGAAAATAGTACCAGTTTTACGCAAACATTCAATTGATGATGAATTGGTATTGTTGTATTAAAGTCTAGAAGCATAATTGAGGTATGTTGAGGGGTCATTAATCTATTGAAAAAGAAAGCAGCATGAATTAGGAGTGTCTTAAAGACTGATGATCGGTTGATTGACCTGTCAGGAAATCGTCCTCCCTTATTCACTGGAAAAACACCAAACGGAGTGCTCCTCTCCTGCTCGACTTCTCTTGGATCACATTCCTCGTATATATATATATATATTATGATTAATGTTTTGCGAGGTTGCAGTATATAGAAAGGTAGAGCCGGATCATTGCACAAACAGAACCCGGCATTATTCAGCCCAAACGATGTGGTTAATCGAAGCCAAAAACCAGAACAATTCCAGCACCGCGTGAACTCCGTGGAATTTTACTGATGCACAGATGACAAAGAGAAAACACCAAAATGGGGTTACCTTCAAAAAGGTTTGCCCACCCACACTCTGACCCAACCACACACTCTCTCACACACCTTTAAAGACTTTGAGACACACACACACATACACACGCACGCACACACACACACACACACACACAGGCCCAGTGATGTTTTGACAACAATCCCAGCGTGACGTTGAGAACATGGATCAGGCTGCTTTTGGCCTCCTTTTCTGACTTTTCTTTCCCACTCTCTGTGTCCACTCACGTCTCTTTCTCACACAAACACACTTTCTCTCAGGTGATTCGGATCACTGTGCTTAATGTGTCACGCTTGACTTTCGCCTCAGGCTCTGGGACCAAACAGAGGGCAGGAGGGTTTTCTCTCACAGCCTCTCAGGAGTGAACTGTATATTCATGCAACAGAATGAGAAACATGTCAGCTGTCAGCTTCACTTTGGTTTAGTTTTACAATCGGATCAGTATTTTCATTTTATCTTTATTTCTATGGACTGACTTTCTTTCTTTCTTTCTCTTTTTTTTAATTGAACTGATATTTTTTTGCGATTGAATACCACACAAATATCCTACCCATAATATGGCCCAAATACGAAAAAGATGACTTCAATCCAAAAAAATATTTTCAATCAATAAATAACTCATTTCCATAAAAAATATGATAAAAGGATAATGAGGAAAACCTGGATTTATAGACGCTGCAAAAGACAGGATGATAATAATATTGAACACAAGTCATTTAGTATTATGTAAAATATGAAACATCTCTTCAATCCAAAGTGAGTCATACAACTATGTCACTGTAGCTTTAATATAGTTGTTGTATTTTTATTTCAGTCAATGTTTTTCGAACTGATGTCATGGAACATCTTATTTTTCCCTTTACTTTTTCTCTGTCGGGTTAAAAGAAACGTCAAACTATTTAAAACTGGTGACGATGGAGCATGTGGCATCATGTCTGGTTTTAAAAGCAGCAGCAGCATTTATCCTAAATTATCCAAAGCTATAGATGTGTATGCTATACTTTATTTTATACAAAGCACCTTTTAATTGCAGTTGTGTGCCTGGGTGGCCCCTCTCAGTAATGAAACCCATCCTCCACTTATGACGGACTACAATAGGAGCCATTTTTACAACTCAGAAGAAACCTGCTGTAATAGATGCCATTATTTCAAATTACATTCTCAAGGCACTGAAGCCTAATTAAATATTTTGTGTCATCTTTCATTTAACATATTTTCAACATTTTCCATGTGTTCTGCTTTTGGAGTTTCCAGACTCATACATCAGCGTGTCTGTACAGTTGCACTGATGCACCCCCCCCACACACACACACACACACACACACACACACACCATAAGTGTATATAAACGCAGTGAAGTAAACCTTGCATGAATTATCTGTCTGTGCGTCGACGTGTGCGGTGCCTGTTCACGGTACATGCTTTGAATTTGTACAGTAACTTCTTAATAGTCTTTTCCCTGCTCGGTTAATTGTTAAATGGGTTTCATGTGTGCGGTATAACCATATACTTTTACTTTATACGTTCTCAGACAAAAGTTGGATCAAGTTCACAGATAGTTAAATGTTGCTTGGCCATGATCCAGAACCATTACTCTATAGTCAGCATCATGACTCCATCCCAAATCATGACCTTAAACAAAGTGCCCTGAAACAAACTCGCCCGGTGGTAAGAAATTAGCAACATAAGGCAGGTGTGAGCATCTTTTGACCTTCATTTAATGATGGTTTCTTGCATTAAAGTCACTATAAAGAGACTTTATTGGGATGATGCATGGTTTCTCCCACTATGAAGCCTATACACATGACAATTAAAAGGAAAAACCTGATGGGAGGGGTCTCCTCTAGGATGATGATATCCCCATCCATCTCATTCATTGTTTAATTAACCCTATAATGGAAAACTCATTATATTTGATACAGGAGTTTTGAAACCCTCTACATGATCAGTGTAATATTTTTTGTCTTGAAAAACCTGATGTATACAATTAGATACATGCCATACACGGATAATCCACCAGGGGGAGGAATTCGTTCACCAGAGGCCTTTCCAGTCACACTACTGTATAAGACTGTCATTAATGAGGAAAAAGGCAGAACTTTGCCAATTTTGAAAAGGAATTAACAGTTTATTAGACATGTTTGTGTTGTATTATGTTTTTGTTTGTTCAAAAATAATATTTGAGCCCTGAGACCTGATGTTTCAGACATGTTACAAAATTGAAACTCATACATCGGAATTGATATTTGAAAAAAATAGAATGTTTTTTCATTGTTCAGAAGGAACAATAAAGGCTCTCGTTTCAAAGAACTGGAATTTTCTGTCAGTGATTTAATGGTTCAGGTTTTACAAGGTTAAAATGACCTCAATTATATCCAGATCTTAACAAATTCAACACAGTCATCAAAAACAATGGTTATGCAATCCAGTCCGAACTCCTGTGTGTATCATGTGACTAAAACAGACAGAAAAGAAAACATGGGATGAATAAAAGCACTGTTTTTGTCAGTACAATGCCATAGATATTGATGGAAGAACTGAAGTGATTTTGGTTATTATCAAGAAAACATGGAAAATGGATAGATATCAGCTCTGAAATTAAACTATTATGAGCTATTTTTGTTTTTATCACTATATCTGTCCAAACAAATGTACCTTTAGTTGTACCAGGCGTTAAAATGAACAAGAAATTGAAGAAAACAAGGGTGGTCTAATAATTTTTTCCACAACTGTATGTAAGATTTAGGATCACCACCTCCATCACCATGTGTGAGACTATCTTTTAGAAGAATGATGTGTCAGACTCAGTGCATTTAAGCTGTTCTTTAACCTTATGTTGCTTTTCCATTCATTTATCATCTGCCTGTTTGTATCATTTCTTTAAAACATGACCATGATATAGTTGGGGAACTTTCTTCAATCCCATCTCCTCTTTTCTTTACTAGATCAAACAGAACCAGGTTCTTGAGCTCGCAAGAAAAAAGCCTGCAGCAACGGTAAGGGATACATCACACTACTCCATGTTTATATTACTGGATAGATGGAATAAGTCCAGGACATGGAGAATGCAGTACAATTACTCTTATTACATACTACTGGAAAAGAGCCAATGGTAGAATATTAATGTTACTTTTATTCAAGTATTGCTCTCATAGCAGTTGAGTACGGTACTTCCATTTTATGCATCTGTTTCCTCACATTTGGCATATTTTTAAGCACAAATTTTATGCATTGGTTTCCTCATATTCATAAATATTTTCTATATTTTGCACATTTTTAGTCAGCTTTGCTATAGTGTTTCATTCGTTCCTGCCCAATGAAAACCATGTATCTCTGTTTGTGAATGTTCATGACAAACTAAAGGAATCAAGTGTTCATTTATGACAAGTTGTGCCTTCATCGTAAGTTAAATAATCTCTTAATTAAAGCTCAGCTGGAAATCTTGTGAAGAGTTACAAGATTCTTATTGGACAGTGACAAACATGTGATGCTCTGATGCATTTGCTGTAGCTTAAACTTGAAAACAAATACAACACTGTAATGTAACATATACATTAATGTAGCAGAAACAGGAACTCAAGTACATTTGCTGATAGTGGTTTTGGTTTCGAGTACAGATCTTTTACTTGTAGTGTAGTGTTTTCACAGTGTGGCATTTGTCCTTTTATTGGACTTTTCTTCCACTGCTGAAGCAGCGCTCTGTGTCATTGCTACTGTCTACTCACTGATTCTGCACAAACAAAAACTACCAGGGTGGTTTGATTGGATTTCTTCAGTTTTCTATTAAAACTATTCTGAAGTCTTGGACATTCTTTTGAGTATTTTGTGCACACCAGATCCACCTTAACCCACCGTAACCACTCATGTATCCTCTGAATATGAACCATCGTGAGTTATTGGAGGACATAACAAGATTTTATTACTTTGGTGAAATTTTCCAGAATGTTTTGTCATGTTGAAAATCAAGGTCAACAAAGTTACCATATTTAGCTCCAAACATGTAAGTGACTAAAAAATCCAAGATGTGTATATAGTACGAGTAAGTACAAAAAAAAAAAAAAAACACATGTAATTTGAATGGAACTGAAAGTGCTGATCCAGACACCTGTCCACATCCACATTATCTCCTTACACTAGTACCATTACTCCTTGGTACCAAACAAAGACTCACTGTTCATACAGAGGTGGACCTTCCAGACCCTGTAGAACACATTGGACCTGAAATTGTTGCCTCACTGTCTTTACTGTTTTGCAATGTGTGCAGAAATGACCAAAAATAGTCACTTGCCCAGTATAGGGTTAACAGGGGTGTTAAGCCGCCCCAGAACTCTCAGGCCCCCTGGACCATCCGGACCCAGCCCTGGAGCCCTGCAGGAGATCCCTTTCCTCCTGGAGCCCCCCGTCAAAATCTCTGCAACAGATCTGCCAGAGATCCCCTCTTCATAGCCAGATGAAAGTCTGCTACCGGTAAGTAGGCCATAAAACCACAGGAAGGGGGGGGTGGGGGTGGGCCTGGGTATCCGATGCCAAAATACAACCACCTTCCCTGTGTCTCTCCCCGGGCGTCCACTGTCCACACACCCAGTGCATCCTCCCCACGCGGTGCCCCCACCCTCAGCTGCAGACAAACGGGTCAGGAAGCCATTTGAAGGCGGGGCGGGGTTTGTGGTAACCAGGGCCGAGGTGCGCGGTGGTAGGTAGGGAGGCAAACGGAAAGACAGATGGATGACAAAGCTGAAGGACAAGAGGTGAGCAGCAGGGTGTCTGCGAGGTGTCACTCTAATTACCCTCTATCATGACACCACCCGGGAGAACTGAAGCCTTCAGCAAGCAATTGAATAAAGATATGTGTGTGTGTGTATGTGTGTATATATGTGTGTGTGTGTGTGTATTTACGGAGCCAAAAAGGAAGCTCCCAACAGCTGTTCCTCTCATCGCCTTTAACTGATGAGGGGAAGCAACCTCCCTCTCCGTTCTCTGCCTCCACGTCCCTTCTCTTCTTCGTCTTCCTTCCCACGTCTTCCTCTTTTGTGCCATCAGAACGGATCAAACTAAAGATCACTGACCTGTAATCAGTAGGAAAAAAAAAAAGGATAGTCCTGGTTCCGGTGTGTGGTTCGTCTGTATCCTATATCATCATCGTTTCGGGGTTACATGGAGGATAATTACAGTACCATTGATTGTCATGGTGGCCCTATAACTGTATTTCCTGTCACAGTTTCAGGGTTTGAGTTACAACTCACAGGAGACGTTTCAAATTTAAACTTACAAGTGCAGTAATTGGCCCGCTTTGCATTTATTTGTGCGACTCGAATAGACCCCTTGAGTGAACGTAAACCTGATCCTTGCGTGGATGATTCCCCTTTTTTTTTTTCCTCCCTTCACTCACTGAATTTGCAGAAAATACAGAGTTTTACTGATGCGAATGCTGAGGCTGCACAATGCCGTCACTCTTTACCGCTGCCTTTAACACGACTGGACATTGAGTGGAGTAATAAGAGCGTTAGTCAGGCCAGTGACGTTGAGTAACAGGTGACCTTGATCGGTTTCCCGATAGTTACAGCGCTGTAGTTTTCCGGTGGTGCCACTTTCCTGACGTCATTTACCGAACTGGGTGCACATTTCCCGTAGGCTGGCGTTAAGAGTGAGGGGCTGGCATACGTACAGCGGGGCGCCGTCTGCCAAGAAGTACTCGCCAGTGAGGTGGAAGACTGTCAACACCTTGGCTGATTGGAGTTTGCTCTGGAGCCAGCGGCACAGCAGAGGTGCATTTAGAGAAAGCAAATGTTTACAGGCTGGGTTATCTTTAGGAGCTCCTTGAGGAGTGATTCACCGCTTGCTGACTGACCCCTTTAAGTATTAAATCATCGCTTTAATGGCACATCGTCGGGGTTGAAACTCAGGCCAGTGTCATTAGCCCAGTTACCTACTGCGTTGCTGTTATTGTCAACAGAGATCTTAATCAGGGTTTGGCTCCATTGTTGGGTTGTTGTGCAGATAAGCCACACATGGAAGCTGTTTGTGCCTATCTGCCTGGATAAGCCTGGTTCCCGTATCGAGATCGCAGAGTGGGGCGTTTGTTTTCAGCCAAAAACAGGAGTACACACCATGCATCACCATTTAAGCACATGTAGATATAAACAACTAAAATAGATATAAAACACTAAAAAGAGGAAGCGTTGAGTTCATTTATTTAACCCATTTGCGACAGTTTTCTATATTTTCAACCTTAAGTGATTTATCATCATTTATTGCAATATTATCCTCCTTATTTTAGGTTTCTTCAGAGGAAATCATCTATTTTCCTATATTTAATTCACTGATCATGTAGGTGGTCATTAAAGCTCAGAGTAAATTCAAAGGTTATTAGAAGAAATGAGGAAAAAGTGACCTTTTCTGCCAAAAATATCCTTAACTCAACACAAACCAAGCGTGCACGTCCACTGTCATTTGTCAAACTCCTTGAGTTTTACTGGTGGATCAATGTTGCAGTAGATGACGGTGTTTCCACGGTAACTACGGAGCCTCTGAATGTCCAAATAGGTCATATCTGATGACCATGAAAAGATGACAAACTGCATTTTACACCAATTATTTCCATGTATTGATAGAATTAATGGATCAACAGGTGTTAAACAGTTTAGATCAGTAGATGCTTTGGATCTTTAAGGGTTAAGTAAAAGTACCAATACAGCCCTGCATTAAAAATCATACTGAAAGCTGAAGTATTTTATGCATTTTTAGCATCATTGTGCAAAAAGCCATCATTCTCTTTCAACATATTTTGATTCAAGTGGTCTGAGAGGACATGAGACCTCTGTTTCTACTTCGTTTACTGACTGTCCAGTCCGTGATGCCAGTTTTCATCTATTGACGAGTTTTTTAGACATGAAATATGTGACTGACAGCTGTTAATGACCAAACACTGTTCACATTTAGTTAGATGTGATCTGGACGTACATCTATATTTAACCTTTAGATTTAGACAAAGAGGAGGAAGCTGCAAAAGGAAGTGCTTTTGTCAAATTTTGATGTTTTTTCCTGCAACTTTAAGTAAAAGTACAAAAGCATTAGCAACAATTAGGTAAAACAGTGAAGTATTTAAGTAAAAGTACTGGATATGATTGACCTTATCCACTGTGTGTAAGTTGTAATTTACATGTGGAAATGATAAACTGAGACATAATATTGTTAAAATTGCATTTATTTTTC
>JAPTYQ010000013.1:5278115-5293452 GCA_029814465.1 Ostorhinchus cyanosoma | reverse complement strand
GGAACAAAGCTGCGACACTGGTTTTCATTGTGACAGTGACAATAAAGATTTATTCTAAAGATAAAAAAGAGAATGACAGAGGAGACGCCAAATAATTTCCTCATTTTATCGTGATAGACAATCACTGATGACTTTAAAGTAGCATATGACTTTCATCATTTGTAAAACCTGAGTGATAGCCTAATTATCCTCATAAACACAGTCCACTTGTTTAGGCAATAAACCGAAACGTCACTCAGGCCTTTTCAGGAAATTTTGTCACGAAGTGCACGCAGTAGCAATTTTGTTGTTTCTTCGCAGGTACTGAACCTAAATGTCACCTTTACCTCCATCTACCGACTGTACTGATTCTTTAAAACAACCCTGGTGGACTGTATTATTTCACATTGTAGCGATCTGGCTCTTTTTCTTGTGAGAAACCACTTTTGCTTCCCACAATGCACTTTGTGACTAAATTTTAATTAGGTTATCACTCGGGTTTTACAAATTTGAAAAACATTTAGGATGAAAGTGTTTTCGTATTCTCAGTGTCATGACTGAGGGGCAATGTATGAAAACACAGGAAAATGAGAAAACGGTCTCATATCAACTTTCTTTTTTCATCATAGGACAGTTTTCTCGTTTTAAAACTTGGACTTTAATTCAACACGGTAGTGCCTGGACGCTTTGATGTTCTTCAAAATGGAGACTTCAGAGCTTATGACATGCACTAAATGCACCATCGGTTCTATATGGGGGTTGAGGGTCATGGTGTGGCCAAACATGCGTGTATGTTTGACCTCCCAAATTTTAACCGCTGTCGGAAATGTGGATTTATTGTGCTTTGCTGCCCAGGGACTGCAAATTGGGTGCAATGCAATTTTCCTCTCCTGCCGATACCTGCCGATAGCCTCTTAAGATTTCTTCCCCAAATGGAAATTGTTGTGTATTGAGACCCTACGTTTATCAGTTATGAGATGCTGTTGTGTGTCAAACTCACGCCAGTGTACTCTGTTGAAGCTGGAAGTAATACGTACCCATGTGCGACTCTCCCTGGTCTCCTTTTCTTCATTAGTTGTAACCACAGAGTAAGTGAATATCCAACAGAAATTGTACCCACATTTATTCCTTCTGTGTGGTAGATGGTTAGATTTATCAGTATTGAGTAAAAACACCCAGAGGTGTATTATTATTGACATCGATTTTATTGCAATCCCATTTTGAGAGCCTTAGTCATGACTTTTGTACTAAAATTGAAATTCTTACGATTTCAGTGGCTGTTGTCACTTATGTCACATGTTCAACCAATAGATAGATAGATACTCATACGTTATTGATCGCAAACTGGGAAATTAGTGCAGCAGCAGCATGACAAACACCAAAAATAGAGTATAATAAAAATAGAATACAAGAGCAAACACACTATACATAATAAATTAGAAGAATAAAAAATAAGGGTAGAAAATCTGGACAAAACAGGATCAAACAGTAAGGTGCAAAACTAAACTATAATGTGCAAGCTAACAATTTTCTCTGTAAGACGAAGGTGGATACATGTCTATAAAGTGCATAGTGGAAATACAGTTAGTAGACCATCAAAAGTCATCAGAAACAATGGTTTTGGAATCAAGTACTAAATCCTGTGTGTATCATGTGACTAAAACAGACAGAAAAGAAAACATGGGATGTCTAAAAGCACTGTTTTTGTGCAATGCCGTAGCTATTGATGTAAGAACTGAAGTGATTTTGGTTATTATCAAGAAAACATGGAAAATGGAGAGATATGAGCTCTGAAATTAAACTCTTAGCTATATTCGTTGTTATCATTACATTTATCCAAACAAATGTACCTTTAGTTCTACCAGGCATTAAAATGAACAAGGCACTGAAGAAAACAAGAGTGGTCTAATAATTTTTTCCACAACTGTATGTTTATATGCATGCACGGATTTGCTTCTTCTCTTGCTTTTTTGTATGGAAGTTGAAAACATTGGTCCAAATCCTGTTGTGCAGACTCAGCCTCACTCGGTTTGTGTTTATTTATCACGTCAAATATGTTTTAGGAAAGTGCTGGTTGTCGTTGAGCCGAATGTGGCTGTAGTTTTCAGCCCTGTGATTGACTAGAAACGTCTTGTCCTCAATATAAGCTGCAGGAGAAGTACTTTGGATCTCCTAACCCGGCTGAAAGGGGGATGCACAGTCAGATTCAGGTCTCTTTAACTGTCGTCCTGCTGCTGTGCACAACTGTGGAAAAATCCAAGCAGGGTACCATCACAGCTGGAGGGGAAACTTTGTTGACAAACACAGAGTCTGGTGATCCTCATTTCTTCCAACGGCCCCCTTCATGAATCTTCCCTCTGTCTTTTTCTGTCTCCCCGTTGGTCCGGAGGATCCCACACAAACAAAACCCAAGCAAAACCGGAAACTCTTTGTATTGGCAGAGCCCAAACTGGGTCACAGTGTCTTTTCCTTTCTCCTCGTTTTTCTGCTTCTGATGTCACCTCAAAGAACATATGCCAGAACACGTGCATCACCCAAATGCATTTAATTTATGACCACACCACGCTAAGACCTCAAGATATTCCTGCAAGCTCTAAGGCTGTTTAGAAAAGAGATAAGACTGAGTTCTGATGTTCAAATTTCACTTTATCTGATCAGCTTTAGTAACAATGAAAGGATGGTAAGATTTGCTGGTTACAGTGATATTGTCCTATAATGTGCTCCGTCTTAGTGGATTTACTGTAGTCATGAGAAATATTAAGATAAAATCCTCTCTGCAGGCATAAGAACTGTCACTCAGATATAAAACCACAGTTTAGTGAAGTAAAGCTACTCAAATAGAAAAGCAACGCCAAAATGTTAAGTCCAGGGAGAGTTTATTGTTTATATGTGCTGAAACATGGTCACCTATTGTAACATAACAACTAATGGTCTGTAAATGTTGCTTTTTTGCTTCAAGTTTTAAAAAGAGAATTGTAAAAAGGCTGAACTGAGGTGTTTTTCCTGGAGCCGGTACAGAATGTTTGTGTTCAAAAAAATTGATGACTAATTTTCTTTTTTTTTTTTTTTAATCGTCTTTTTTGGCAAATTTTGAGAAACTGAGAAAAAAAATCAGCAACATGTGAACAATTAAACCATTGTAGTAAATAAATAAATTATCTTTTCTCACTTGAGTGTGTTGGACATTGGTGATAACACATAGAGAAAAGACCATAAAATGAAAAGTAGAGCATTTTTATATAAATTTGATTGCAAGTGGATAAAAAAATAGCAATTGTGATAATGCAATGTTTCACAATAAGCTTTTTTCTTTTAGTTTTTTGGTCTCTTTTTTTTTTCTTTTTTTTTTACATTTCCGGCTAAAACATTTACAGAATGCTTTAGTGTGTTGATTTACTTAATTATACTCATGCATATGTTGATATTTCACAAAGATTTTATCGCTCTTGTCGTTACACTCTGAAATGCTTTGTTGTGCCACTAGGGTTTGTCATATTCTGATGAGTTTATTTAGCTCAGGGCCAAAGATAATGGGTTGCCATTTATTAGGACACTTACCGAGGTTTGGCAGATATGATTAGTTAACACTAAGAGAGGAGACCTTGAGGAGCCATCCGAATAAACCATGAGTGTTGAATCTAAAAGTGGTGCATCACTTCCTGTGTCTGTGGACAGAGGAGCACCCTCATGTAGCTCTTACCTGAAGGTGAAATCTTTTAAACCTTGTTTTCTTAGTTTGCCATCAGTCACGGAGGGTCATGAAACATCAGGCTCTCCCGCTGCGTCTGTGACATTTAGTCCAACTCTTGTGGCTCCTAAAACGCTTTAATATGGCTTATTGTTGGCAGGCCTCGCTAAGTGGCACCACAGGGCATGTTCGGTCTCAGGGGTCCTTTAAGGAAACAGGCACGGCAGAGGAGCAGCCTGGCACGCCAGCCTCCCCGCTGCGCCCTCGATGTGTGGTTTCAACCCACCCGGCAGCACTTCAAAGCACCTACCGTCTCGTACACACACATCCATCTGACTAACACAGCTCAGGAGCATGTGTGTGTCATAGGGGGGGTGGATTATGTTCATTTGCTTGAGTGAAAGCATTTATCACCATGTGTAGAAGAGTGTAATATGGTCTATACATGCATGGGTCAGTGAGATCGGGTGTGTGTGAGAATACCAGACAGAAGAACTTGTGATGTTTAACGTGTTTGTGAGAAGTCACCCATGCATGGTCAGGTTTAGACACCGAGTGGCCAACAGAAGACTAATTAACCCATAAAGACCCAGTGCTACTATTGTGTCAGTTCCCAAATTAATTTTCCTCTAGATTTAACCTTTCTTAAATGATTTATCACCATTTATTACGATATTATCCTCTGTATTTTGTGTTTTTTCAGTGTAATCATGTATTTTCCTGTATTTGATTCATTGATCATGTAGATCAGGGCTATTCAACAGGTGGCCCGTGGACCAGAACCAGCTCATCAGTCAAATTGGACTGGCCCGAGGCCCCTCTTCCCATAATTAGTGGCCTAAATAAATAGTTTAACAGCCACTGAACCAGTCGTACAGCTATTTGCAACATTTTGCGTCATTTTGCAACAATTTGCATCCTTTTGCAGCACTGCCACTGTTTAGGGAAGGCCTGAGAGACCGGCTTCAATATGAAAACATGCCGCATTCAATGGAAAACAGACGCAAAGTTGTCAGTGAAATAGAAAATGTAACAAAATTTGATTTGTCTTGGTCAGAAAACAAAGCAATATTGATGGTCATAAATGGCATTTAACAATACATTACTTACTTGAACTAAAAGCCAGCAGTTACTGTGACTGTGATGGTATGTGTTATGGTAACATTTAACACAGCAAATTAACAGTTAAATAAAAATTTCTAAAATGTAATGGCCATATGTGTAAATACTACAAGAGTCCGGCCCGCAATCCATAGCATTCCGACAATTTGGCCCATGGAAAATGTAGTTGAATAGCCCTGATGTAGATGTTGATCAAAGCTCAGATTAAAGTTGAGGGTTATTATATCAGAAACAGGGAAAACTGAAGGAAAAGTGACATTTTTAGCAAATATATCAATAACTGAACACAAAAATAAGCATCTTCATCCACTGTCACTGATCAAACTCCATAGTTTTTACTGGTGAATCAATGTTGTAGAAAATATTAGTGTTTCCATGGTAACTACGGAGCCTCAGAACATCATATCTGATGACCATGAAAAGATGATTAGATTAGACTTTATTGATACGGTCATGGCAGCAACAGAATAAAGTGCAAGAAAATAAAGATATATGAACAAAGACAAACAATATAAAATAACAAATAATAGTAAAAAAAACAAAAAACTGTACAGACTATATACATATTTACAACATCAGTAGATGGTTTAGGTCGACAAGACTTGAGGAGAGGTGTTAATTTCACTCATGCACATTTTTACAACAGGCTTTGGAAAAGATTTTCAGTATATTTGTGAGGTCTATTTACAGAATGCAGACCCTTCCACCACCATAGTGTCTTTTTTAAAGTGTGTCTTCTGATGCTAAAACTAATCATGTGGTGTGTGAAGACTGCTGGCAGCACATTAAGGGACACACTAAGAGATTCAGAAGAAACATTTAACTCCTGGCTAGAACATTCCTTAGATTCCTAAAATATTTGTACTCTTGCTTAATCTCACTTTACTGAAATTTGTTTGGAAGTCGTTGCAGGTTCTGTCGGTTTAGGTCGTCATAATTACAAAAAAAAAATTACTCAAAGTGCAAAAGTTGAAGAATGCGTCTGTTTTCCCTCAGCGTGGACGGTCACTACATTTTTACATGGCCAAAAATATTCCACTGAATATGACAATAATCTAAATTTGATATTGGAAAAGCAAACAGCACATTTTCTTTGGACGTTTGAAGCCTTTTTCCAAATGGACAGTACATTCAGATTACTTGGATGCTGATCCGATATTACACCCTCAACTGCAACTTTTTTGACATATGCAAATTAATGATATCAGAAGAATTTATTTTCAAGCTTTTGATTTGAAACTTATCACGATAAACCCACGTGTTCTTGGAAATATTTGCTTTCAATTTTTTTTTTTCCATTACCAGGAACAATTTGACCGTCAAGTTGTTAAAAAGTCTTTTAATGTCTCCAATATAAAAGTTGTATCAACCACACGTGCGTTTCTGTCCCTTCTGGAAACTTCATGTGACCTAATGTTACCCCCATGTAGATTAAGCACGTTCAAACTGAAAAAAAAATGATCGAATCAAGTGTTAACATGGCTAATATTTTCCTATTGAGTAGATTGTAAAAGGTCTATAAAGCCCCGTTTGTTCCAATCAAAAGTTCCTTATGATGTGGCCAGTTTGTTTTTATGGGAATGGGCCGTCATTAGTGGAATATTAGGGTCAGTGTAAACACACTTGAAGAGGGATATACTGATATTATTTAGGTTTTAGGGATGTTCCTTGGACTTGTATATAATACTGTCAGAATATGCATCTTAGCTGTTTTTCCAGCTGTTTGACACATTTCTTTTTTCCTGGTAATAGGCAAACCAACTGTAGTTTGTAAGGCAGGGGAAAGATGCAAAAAACAGAAACACCAACTTTTTAACACTCTGACAGATGAGATGTTTGTTTTTTTTAACCCTGAAAGACCTAAATAGTCACTGGAGACCAAAAGCATTTGCTGATCTAAAACATTGAATAACTTTTCAACCACTAATCCTGTCAAAACATGCGAGTAATTCAGGTGAAATATAAATATAAGTTAAATATTTTGGACATTCAAAAGCTCCATAGTGAACATGGAAACACTATCATCTTCTACCACATTGATTCACCAGTAAAACTCTTGTGGTTTGACAAATGTGGTTGTAGATGCCTGATTTTGTGTCCACTTAATGATATATTTTGTCAAAAAGATCATTTTTGTCTTCAGTTTTCTTTGCTTTGATATATTGATCTTTGAATTTGTTCTGAATGTTAATGAACATCTACATGATCAGTATATTAAATCGAAGTGGCTACTGACACAGTGCTGCGGCACAAAATATCATTTTGTCTATTACCACAGAGCCAATCAGTGACCTCGTTATATCATGTCTAGACTGGAAACTTGTTAGAGCCCAAAAAGTACCAGAGCAATCAGATCGAAAATAGGTTAGAAGCAGCAGAGATTTAGCTCAGTAGGTAATGTTTCAGACTGCAATGTGGAAGACTTGTGTTTGATTCCTGGTTGAAGTAACTTTTTTCTCAGAGTGGGGGGGGGCATGGTCATGGCCAGAGGGTGCCCGTAGGTAAAATACATTTCTATAAATCAGCCACTGGAACATTGTTCAGAGTGCACAGTTCGGAGCACAGCACTCAATACCCTGAACTGACACAGAACTGAACTGAAAAGTAACACGACACACTGCTGCATTTAACAAATAGCTCCGCCCACTTCTCCCGCCTCAATCTCACTGACTGCACAGAACAAAGAACACCATAAAACAGCATAGGATATTTAGAACAATAATTCCTGTTGTATACTATATACTATCACTAATTTGTCATTTTTTCCATCAGTTACCACAGTATTGTTGTAATGAGGTGAATGAGTTCATGTAACAGCCATGATCGGCTCTAGTACAAATGCGAACATTTGATTGGCTTTACGGCAATAGACAAACCGATATTTGGCGCCACAGTACTTTTGCAGTCGCCATTGCCAAATTAAATATAGGAAATACACGATTTTCACAGGAAAATGTAATATCCAAATGATAATATTATCATTAATAATAAAGTATATTTTATTTGGAAGTCCCCACAAAAATTGTTCTAGGTCCTTGAGGGTTAATACACACAAATACTGCAACGTTACTTAGTGAAAAGCTGTGTTCACAGTCGTACACAAGTCTGAATTTTGATGCAAAGAAGCAAAATGACACAAGTGTAATAAATTACCTGTTATACACAGCTGCAGGCAAACAATAATAACCAAAAATATGCATTTTAATTACCTATGCAAACAACTCTGTAGGAATATGGTCTGTTTCAGGATAAAACTGTCATATTATGTTGATGTAACTAGTTAGTTTCCTTCAGTAAAACCCGTACTGATAATTGGATAAGAGGATTAAAGGCAGGTTTTGGAGGGGACGTTGACGGGAGGCTGGCACCAGCAGGGTGGCGGCGGTCTGCAGGCGCGGCATGTTCACAGAAACTTTCTCTGTGGCTCTTTATCTGTGAGCTGGCAGCACTTCAATGCAGGCCTTATCACCATAATGGACACAGAAGAGGACAGGATGAGAGAAAACACACACATACATGCACACAATGAGGGTCTACATTTATACTCTCTGAGATGCACAGGGTTTTCCTCTCATCAGACAAAAGTTTAGGCTGAAATTCCTTTTTACTTGATTTTTTAAATTTTTTATTAGGATCTCACGTCCGCTCTTGTTGCATAACATCCCTCACTTTATTGTCTTTCTGTCCTTACATCCAATTTTCTTTACAGCTCTTAAGGGTGACCATTAAACTCATAACACAATCTTAACAGTCACAAGAGTCCCTTAAGATTGGACTTCCTCCCAGCTGGTCTTGTTGACGGCACAGTGACTCCGGTGTGTAATGGTGGTCATAAAGAGGCTCTGTCACACTCTGTTGTGTAAAATGAGAATGGGTTAAGAAAGAAGGGCGGAATTAGCGATTGGAAACAAATCTGGAGATTAAGCTGAGAATCGGGAAAGCCAAAAATAATTCAACACAAAGGGGAAGTGAGTGGATGAAGAGGAGTCCGGCCAATATAAACTGTTATGCTCCAGTCCCATTAAAACGCCCTTTTATGTCTGTTTGACAGCCCATCAGTGTATAAGAACAGTGCAAAACAAGTGCAAGCCTTTGTAAACATCTGAAAAAAGAGCCAACGAATAAATGGCATTGATGTATTCAATAACATGCCACTTTATGTTATGGAATAAATCACAGTGGAAGAAATGGTTCCCTGGGGGGGATAGAGCCAGGCCTCTGACCCCACTTTCAGTGTTTTTGGATGCTTTCACCAGCTGCAAACATCTGAATATGAATCCCAGGTTCCATTCACCTTCTTTTCTAAATTACTCCAGGCTGTTGCTCCGAATAACAATGTGTCTTGGTCACTTTCGGCCTGCGTGGTGAAATAATGTAAGGGTTAATAAGTCTGCGGTTTCACCAAGTCATGCTCAAGAGACTGTGAGGACACGGGGAGAAGGGGAAAGGGAGACCAGGAGCCGCCCAGGCACCGGTTGTTTACCCCCGTGGCAAACAAATCTCTCCATCTGGAGGCTGGTGGTCAGTGAGGATGGAGCAGGAGAGGCAGACAACACAGTTCATGTACCGTCTTTATTTATTCATGAAACATATCGGGCGAAGATGGCGACACGTGACAAGCACGAGCACATTGAATTTGTCGATGTGCTGTGTTGTTGAGTTAATTCCATGTTTTGTTTTTTTTTTGCAAATCCATTGTATTTTGGTGGTTTAATGTGAGACTGATCTGTATTGACTGGATCTTAAATCACTAAAGTTGCAATTAGTATCTTTTAAGTCTGATAGAGGATAACATTAGGTTTTGCACCACAATATTTAAATGTTGGACTCGAATTCTAGCACGTAATTTATGTTTCACTGCTTGTATTTATTTATTTGGGTTGATAAGTTTTACGTCAAAGTACTTCTGCTTTGTCCCTTTATTTAAAGTTTCCATTAGCTTGATAAGAAATCTTGCACTGGGTTAAGAAAAGCCATTATTGTCACTTTGTGTGCACTGAAATTAGAAACAGCGTCGAGCCAGCCAGGAGTTGAACCTAGACTCTTCTGATCCGAAGTCAGATGCGTTATCCATTGCGCCACTGGCCCACATATGCTTTTGTTTAGTTTAGATTTAGAGCTAGAGTATTTTATCCTATAGTTTTTCTGGAAATTAAAAGCAGGGGTTATCTAGGTTGAATTGTGTATCGAGACTTCTTTCATGTTTAGGGATTTAGTTTTTGGTTTGGTTTGTTTGTTTTTTAACACTTTAGCAGCAAAACTAGTGGTTGAATTCATACCAAATTGGGTTTATACATTGCCAGTGACCCACAATAGATTTTGGGAACAGTAAGTCCAAGTTCAAATTTTTAATGAATTTTTTTTATATTTTTTCTTCTCCCATTTACTTATAAAGGGCAATGTGTATAAAAACATACATTTTGTTTGTTTACTTCAAACTTGACACATATATATAGAGGAAGTTGAAATGGTAACATCAGCACATGCATAGACATAATGACATCAGCTGGATCGATGCCAAAATAAACTACAGTACGTGCAAGGGGCGGCATTTGTTGTGTCTGGCACCACTTGTTGGCACTATTTTGTAAGATCTGTAATAATATATTTGCAAATTTAGGCAGAAATGCATTGTTTTTTGTCAAATAAGAACCTAAAAATGCTATCTGTGCACCTAAGACCTCCATAAGAACTGCAGAAAACCATAGAGTTGATAACATTTTCATTTTTAATGCAAATATAGTCATTTTCATTTGTCCTAAAATGTCATTTCTCCTGCTTCTTTATTAATAATCAGCATTTATATCAAGACTTTGAAGGCACAGGTTGAAGCTTTGTAAAGTAAACCATAACTGTGAGACTGTGACAGGACATAAACAAGGATATGGTGTTTAAAGAGTCCGAAAAACCCCAGTATGACTGAAATGGACACAGGAGCCACCAGTACTGTGCTTTTAAAACACATGTTCCACTCCTTTATCGTAAGTGGAACGTATGGTTATGTTTGATCCATTCAGTTTGACAGCTATTAAAATTCCTGTAAGTGTTCATCCTTGGTTAGATCTTTTACCATCTCCCGGAGGACACTGCAAAATAATAACAGTCAGCAAACACTGCATTTCCAAAGTCTGGCCTCAGTCCAAACCCACACATCAACAAAAAAGAGGTCAGGGGCTTCAAGTTGTGGTCTATTCCTTTTCTCGAAACATGGCTGTTCCCAACTTTGTTTATCTTAGCTTTAACTTGGCCGCAGCTTCAGCCCTGCGGTCCAAAAGACGCTCGACAGCTCATATGTTCTTTCAAAATCTGCAGTGACGTGAACAAGATGCTGATTTGACGCTGGTTGACTACAAAACAAAATCTCCTCAAACTCGATGAGTGAATCATTTGCGTTGTTACGATGGGAGAAAAGAGACGTTTGAAGTGCTGTGACGTCACGATGGGACGAAGATGCTGAACATGACTCAGTTGTCCACTTCAAATAATGGGAACAAGACTTTCCCAAGATCAGTTTAACATCTAAATCAGCCAACTCGATGCTTTAATCCTCATAATGACTCATTGGCTGTATGTAAAATAAAGAACACTGTGATATTCTCCCACTTAGGCCCAGTAATCACAATTTCAGTGCAATCAGTTTTTGTTGTTAAAGTTTTTGAGAGAGATTTTAGAACCCTGGCGCGTGGTCGATATTTCCACTCCTGCAATCTGTTTTCATTAAGCTCACGTCTCCCTGAAGGGACAAGAGCATTTTTCATTGCCAGAGTACACTAATCTGTGTCAAATATGAAAGAGGACAAAGCCAGTGCATTGTTACTGGCGGAGCAGACCATGAGGAGTTGCTGATTTAAGTTGTTTTGGTTTGATCCCACTTAAATGAAAAAAAAAAAAAAGAGACAAAAGAAAACAATTCCCTGCGATGCAATTATCCATTAACCGCACATAAAGACTTAGAAGTATGCAATAAGGGACAACAGACCCTCGACCCGTACGCACACATTTTTTTAATTCAGCAACTGAATACAACTCTGACAGAGAAAGTGTCGGAATTTCACTTTTACTTTAGTAATTTTGCATGAAAGCTAATAGCTGATAAAGTTTTTCTACCTCAGTAATGGTTGTAGCCCTAATAATAATAATACCATGGGGGGGGCACTTTAACCCTTTGAGCCCTGAGGTGTCTGTGGTGATCATTCTGAATGCATGATTTATTTGAAATATTCATAAAAATTCAACCGTTTGCTCAATAAGAACAATTTCAAAACACGCAGATAGACTAGGCCTTGTTCATTCCATAGACATCTGAGCATGCTCAGTGCACCCCCTGCTACCTGTGAAATGATGGGCAAAACACAGAATAGTGAGTGAGACTGATTGACTATAAAAATAGATGGTTTGGGCTTTTTTTGCGCTGTTTTTCTTGTTTTTTTGTTTTCACTGTTGTTTGCAGTACTGTGGTGATTTTCCTTTCTTTATTTTAATGTGTTTTTACAAAGTTTTGACTGTTTTACTACTTTTTGGAGTTCAACCAAGTGCCAAAAAGCAGCTGGACTGGAAAAAAAGAGCCCCAAAACAAAAACTACCAGGCCAAAATTCAAATACTTGTTGTTAAGTGTGTTCCAGTTCACAGTTCACACTCAACATCCTAAATCTCTTACTGATGTACATTCTGAGTGCCTTATTTAGTAAAAACCTGTCAAACATCAGTTCCTCTCTCTGTCTTTTTCTGTTATTCCACCCTGTTTTGACCCGAACACACAGTAAAGCAAAACCACTGAAGAAAAGGAACACAAGCACATTCACAGCAGCTTTTTTATGACACTGAAACAGACACAAATTCACAACAGAATCAATATCTTAGGGGTGAAAGGGTTAAGTTTTGTGACATCTATACTTTACTTGATTATACATTTTTCTTTTACTCTCTGTATTTTAATGCAAACGTCACCATTTTGTACTCATCACATAAATAACACAGGCTTGTTACTTTAGTTTCAATGCATTAGAGACAGATTACTGATGATTTTTTTTTAATGTAACTCTGCACAATTCCCCAAAATCGACACTAACATATATAAAAGACGTATAACTCACATAAAAGTGTGAAGTGTCTCTACTTCTATGCAAGGAAAAAGATGTGCCTACTGTGCATTTTCTGTATTTGTGTCCACCCCAGTGCATTAAATGTACTTTATCTGCTGTTCGTGTCTGAGCGTCCCAGAGTCCCCTGCAGGTCCCCCCTTCTGTCAAAGCGGCGGTCCTGCAGCATGTCTCCCAGATCCCGTTATCTCGCGTCTCTCTCATCTGGCTATTGTGTCTCCAATCTACCCCACTTTATCTAATCTGCTGCTGCCGCTGCTCTCTCTCTCTCTTTACCTCTCTTTATGCCTCTCACCCGCAGGTCCCTCAGGTTATTAGTTTGATGTGCTTGATCCTGAAGGTCTTTCATCCTTATAGATACACATGAAGAGGCATTAAAACTCCCAAAGCAGAGGCACACTCTGCGTACCCGTATGAGTGTATTTATAGGTGGCTGTAACACTAAAACTAAACATGTATTTTCTTTTCTTGCTGGGGTCGTGTTCACCTCGTCAGCTATCCCATATAAGGCTGTCTTTTTAGGCAACAGGCTATAAAACTTTGGAAGAACAATGACTTATGGTGTTCTAGGTCTTCTAGCCTAGTTTGTCCAGCCTTTTTCACTGCATACAAACTCTGCTGACAGAAATAACAGACTTTTTAGCTTTTTTAAGTGTATTTATTGCTTATCAGGTTTTTCCATTTGCTTTATAGTGCCTCTTTTTCTTGATGTGCTTAATTTTGTGAGCAGCAGAAGCTCTTTTCTGGTCTGATATGACATTGTTTTTTGGATTCTTTGTGTCTTTAGCTATAATGTTGCACAAAACAACTTATTTGCTGCATTTCCTTTATGTCCTATAGTAGGTGCCAAAGTATTTTTTGAGCCTTTGAGTTATTCTGAAATGTCCAACTAAACTAGACTGAAAAAAAGTGCAGCTGCTGTTAAAATATATGCGCAGGTTGTTCATTAAACTATATCCTAACACTATCGTCATAATATAAGCGTCATTGTGTGCCCTGAACTTGACCTTTTCCTGTCTAAAGTGTGTCATCTGGCTGACAAACCAGTACGCAGCTGACCCAGCGGCTCTTCACCATTGCCCTGCGGGGGTGGTATACATGTGAGTGCATGTGAGGGGGTTGAAGTGGGGTGGGGTGGGGGGTCACTGTGGGCTTGTGCTGTGTGCTGATACACATGCTTTTGGCTTTACTTTGGCTGAAGGCAGACGTCTCAAACAGCATCCATCACATAAGGTTTGGCTGGCATCCCTGTGGCCGTCTGCTGTAAATCTGTGTGTGGGTGTGTGTGAAAGCCCCCAGACCATTGCTACTGAGCGTTTGACCCCTGTTGATCAGCCCTGGACTGGAATAACACATGCTACCTTTAATTCTTCTATAACTTCAATATTAAACCCATACTTAGTAATTATTTCACTGTCTGATTTGTGGGTTTTTGTGTATTCAACTTCCAGCCCTGACTCAATATTAGTATCTCTCCCAGTCCACCTTAAGAGATTTCTCCCTGCAGTTCTTCATTTTTGCCTGATGGTGTCAGTGTTGCACCACGAAACAATCTTGTCCAGACACACTGTGCAGCCAAGAGGAGGGTCTTGTTGTTAAGGTGGTTTATGAGGATTTAGTAGTAGAAGAGTATTTTGATCAGTTTGATAAATCTCATCAGTCAGATAGATGAGGTTGTCATGCATTGACACCTGTCTCTGTGGTAGTGTCCCTCTTTGACCCCCTCGTACCTGTCTGTTTATGTTTATGTGTGTGTGTTCATGTCATGCAGTGTGTACTGTCCCCAGTGCAGGTTGTGTCTTGGTGTGGCATGTGGCGGCTGACACAGAGAAAGCAGCTTAGAGCTCCGGTCCGCGCTCGGTCCAGGCTGGGCCGGGTGGCGAGGGTCTGGGGGCCTCCCGGACTGCCACCAACAGGGCTTTATCAGCCCTGGGGATTACTGTGATTTCATCAGGGCCCGGTCTGCCTGCAGCCACACACACTCACACTCACACTCATAAACACACACATGGCTAAGCACCAATTCTGGGAAGGCTACTTCTACAGTGAAACAGGTTTCAGATCAGTGCTGGAAGATATGTCCAGGAGGGTTATTGTTGCAGAACTGTGTCAATTATTATCCATAATCTCCATGATTAATGTCAAGTCAGTAGGTCTTTAAGTTTAAAAGCAGATTTCTGTTCCTGAGTTCCACATGCCAGATTTTTTCCTATACTTTATAGACAGAGAAGAACACACACTTAATACCAGCAGAACATTTCACAGATCTGGAGTAGAAGTCAGTCAGTCACCAACAATTCAACAACTACAATAATACAGCTTCCAGGTGTTATCTGTGCTGTGAAATTATATCGCAACTTTATTGAATATTTGTTAGATAGATAGATAGATAGATAGATAGATAGATAGATAGATAGATAGATAGATAGATAGATAGATAGATAGATA
>JAPTYQ010000013.1:5071046-5083514 GCA_029814465.1 Ostorhinchus cyanosoma | reverse complement strand
TTCTTTTCTGTCTGTTTTAGTCACATGATACACACAGGAGTTAGTACTTGATTGCAGAACCATTGTTTTTGATGACTCTTGATGGTCTAATATTTTTTCCGTGACTGTACATGGATGGATTGTTGTCACAGATGACTCCCTGACCCTTTCTTTTTTCTCATCCTCAGTTTGTGAGTCTTGAGGCCCTGATGACGTCAGTGACTGACCTGTACCCTCATCTGATCAGGCGAGGCCACCGCAGAGAGCTGCTGCTGCTGTTGGTGTGCGTCGTCTGCTTCCTGGTTGGACTGGTTATGGTCACGCCGGTAAGTCACGCTCAAAGTGGACGGACTGACGACATAACACATGACTGTTGAGCCTGTCTTTGGGATACAGAGTAACAGTGTTTTCCTTCATTTGTGTGTGCTCTGTCCTGGTGTTGTAGGGCGGGCTCTATGTGTTCCAGATCTATGACCACTTCTCCTGCAGTGGAGCCAGTCTGCTGCTCCTCTCCATCTTCCAGTCTCTGGCCATCGGCTGGGTCTATGGTTCGCATCTCAAGTCATTTCCTCTCTCACTCTTCTTTGCCCTTTTACTTCATCTTCTCTCTTTTCATTTGGTTTTCATGTCTCTTTTTTCTTCTATTCCCATGTACTACTCTCCTGTCTACACATTCATCTGTTTCATACTAACATCTGAGTCATACAGATCACAGGACTTGATAAATAAATAACAGTACTGCCCATTCGCACATACAACATGACACCACTTAAAATAGAAGAAAGAAAAAATAACTCCAAAAGAACAATAACTCAGGACAAATACCACAGGAAGTTGATAATGCGCAGAGATCAGTTGCTGTTCAGTTCATTTTGAGTTCATGTTTGTCATCTGTTGTCTTGGATGTACCACAGAAGGATCTGCTTTTAATCTACAGTGCTTCTCCTAACATCAACAAAAATATATCTGGCAACCATGTCTTTTTGGTGACCCTATCACATGTACAGTAGTTTATTGTAGTGTTCAATCAGCACAGATAATCTGTTGAGGAAGTTCTTTGGGATGGGTTGTCCCATGCCAGATGTGGAACTGTCCATTGGTAGGTGTTTTTGTGTTTTTTCAGTATGTAGTACATTCTTTTGTACTATTTTAAAGATAACACTATATGGATGCTTTACAGTTTCCACCTCTACTAATATTCTCAAGTATGTTGCCAGACTAGAAAGTAAATGTCAACTTATTTTGTAGTGATCCTTTAGCCTCTGTCTTAAAAGCTTCCCAGTGATCTTTTAGACAGACTGCCCTCCTCCAGTGAATCCCTTATTCATCAGTGTTGCAGTTGAAAGCCTTTGTGTAACCACTGCTTACATGTGGCACTTGGAGCAGCTCCTGAAGTGTGATAGACACACACAGTGAAGCAGCTCCTTTCACATTCTTCTCAGGGTCAGTTGACAATATATTAACATTGCTGCCGCTACCCACTGTTGTGAGGAGACTGGCTGCTCGCCAGGCCCCTGTCTGTCTCCCTCTGGCCCTTAAATCAGCCCCGGGCCCCGTCGCCTCCAGGTCTCAGTCTGACAGCCCTAGGGAACCCCTATCCCAGCCAGACCTGGGGCCCAACAGCATTCACAAAAACCTTGTTTGTTTTAGTGTGAGATGGGTGGAATGTGCTGTATAGAGCAGGACAGAACCAGAACACAACAACTGTTAAAGGGGTAAGACCCAGAAAAATGTGAATGTAATGTCTCATTAAAGGTGATAATCAAGTTAGGTTGGAGTGTGTGCACGCATGGATACAGAGGAAGTTTATGTGACTGACAACTGTAGGTGAGTGCAGGAGAGGACTGGGTAGTGCACCAGGCAGGACCCTGCTGGACCTGCCCCCTTTTCTACAACTATGGAGTTTGACAGTTTGTTAAGATCTTAACACACTATAATAATTACACTTGGACACAGGAATGAACTAATTAGAATTTGGTTTTTATTGGTGAAAACAAGAACTAATATGTGATTTATAACTGTCACTATGCAATATATAGTGGAAACCTTATTGCCGAATAAAGTAGTGAAACTTAATCCTAACTATAACTTTAACCCAAAGATTCATAAAAGTATTAAAGAATTATATTTAAAAATATTATTTGTATAATGAAAATGTACTTGATTACATAAACATGGTTTTTGATGACTTTTGATGGTCTGATAATTTTTTCCACAACTGAATATAAACCAATCAGCATTTATAATATAAAGTATGTTATATAATATGTGTAATAGATTTATGCATAGTCATGTCACTATGTATTAAAAACAATGAAATGTCAGGTTAAAGCAGTGTTCATGCTAGAGACTCTGACATTTCTCTAGTCATTTCCTTTTTAGTGGTGGGGACAGAAAAACAGATTTTTTGAACTGAAGTTGGTCATCTCTACCAAAAGCAACAAGCCAAACCAAAGCATGACGCCAAACCAAACTGAACCACAGCCTCTCTTGGTGAAGTAGTTCTTTTTCCCCCACAGGAGCGGAGCGTTTCAGTGCCAACATCAAGGATATGACTGGGTACAACCCCCTGTCTGTCTTCAGCCTGTGTTGGAAATACCTGACCCCAGCTGTGTGCACTGTGAGTGACCCCACCCCACTGACCTGCTTTCACACAAATTAGTGTCTGCACATTATAAAATAGCACACATATAAATAAATACATGTTTGGGATTTCATACAAATTCCTGCTTCAGTATCTCAGTCAATAGACCATCTATTACGCATGTTTTCTGTCTAAAGTCTTATTTTCTACTATTTTCTAGTTAACATTAACTACAGAAATGACAGGGATCAAAACTATTTAACTTTTTTTGTAACTTAACTTTTTATTTATAACTACTTATTTATTCTCTCATTTCACATGTATTTATTTCATTCACTGCACTGCCGCACTAGTATTTTATAGCTTCTTTTATCGCAGGTGTTTTTAATAGTGTGTTTTTACTGCTGGCCCTGCATCATCATTTCATTCTGCAGTGCATCTCTGATGTAATTTGCCTGAATGACAATGAAAGTGATCTGAATGTGAATCTGAATCTGATATAAACAAGTCTTGCCAGGCACAACAAACCCTGCCCCTCGGACGTATTGTAGCTTATTTCGGTATCGATCCAGCTGATGTCATCATGTCTGTGCATGCCCTGATGTCAGCTTATCAGTTACCTCTATATATGTGCCAAGTTTGAAGTAAATTGAAACAAAATTGATGTTTTTATAGAAGTGTGAAATCTCGCCCATTGTAAGTAAATGGGAGGGGAAAACAATGTAAAAATAAATTAAATAAATATAATCATATCTATTCTGTGTCACTGATAATCTATAAACCCAATTTGGTGTGAATTCAACAAATATGTTTACTGCTAGAGTGTTAACAAACAACCAAACTGAACCTTTCAGGGGGCGGGGTTAAAGTGTCATCATAATGTAATTTTAGGTGCTGAGGATATACACCATCTACCTTTTGCATCTTGGACTGAAATAGTCTAGAAAACAACACTGACCCAAAACATGGCACAAGCTGTCATTTACTGCAGAAACTGTTCAAATGTAACAGACCAGCGTTTAATGTTTATCTGTGGGTTTAATTCACTTTGAAGCTCAAAGGCTGATGGGTAACTTTTAAGGTGGAATGTTTTCTTGCCTATTACTCAATGTATGAGTTGACATTGTGATTCAGTACGGATTAAATGTCACCATGACGACTTTAACCATGCTTGTTTTTAGTGGTTGTTTTGCATGACATAAACTGACTGGATCTTCAAATACTTAAATCCTGTTGATGAATATGGTTGGACTTTTGTGGCAGTGTGTTAGTGCTGCACTTGGGCAGAAGTACACTTCCAGTACACTCCTAATGTGTGTACCTCACCTCACTGGGGCAAGCATTTAGATTTAGATTCACACTGCTAAAAGAATGCAACCATATGCATCACCAGGTCTGAATGTGGACTACTCCATTCATGTCCAGATGAACTTGTCTTATTTTCCAAAATCCACTTGTACTGCAGTGGCTCTGTTTGTATTTAGAAAGTGTCAAGATATAGACACAAAAATCTTCAAACCACGACAAATCATCTGTAAAACTTAACTAATGATAGGCTCCAGAGTCTGTAGATTACAGTTGTTGCATTGAAGTGATGCTGATGTCATCTTTTTTCAGGCTACCTTTGTGTTTTCCCTGGTGTGTTGGTCACCGTTGAGCCTGGGGAAAGGCCTGGTGGCTCCAGCCTGGGCCACCACACTGGGATGGATCCTCACCCTTTCTTCCGTGTTGCTGCTCCCGATTTGGGCCGTCTATGCCTTCATCACCACCCCAGGAACCCTAACACAGGTTACAAGACTATTCTGTGTGATTGTATTAGCTCATGTACCGCTAGAAGTTAGTTTATCATTAAAGGGGTCGTATTTTGCTAAACCCACTTTTATTAGTCTTTGCTTCATTTATTTGTGTTTGGACCCTAATAGTTCATAAAGTTTGAATTTGAACCCTCCAGGTGCTGCAAAGCTGTCTTTATATTAATTTTGGCAAAAAATTTAGTGGATTTCTACAACCCGTTTCAGTTCCTTCTTAATTTGTTAGTTTTAGAACTTGTTATGTCACGACATTTGGACAAACAAGGTCAAGACTTCTGACGGACAGCAGCAGTTGTAGTAAAAACTGAAAATATGTCCTGATTACCTAAAATGTTCAGTTGTTGGTTGTATTAACAAACACAAGTGGCTGAATGGGACAGAGCAGCACTGTCAGCAACCTGGAGGAGGTGGGGTGTGAAGTAGCTCATTTGCATTTAAAGGGCCAGCGCTCAAAACCACCTTTCTGGTGTCATTACTCAGAAATAGGGATGAAGATGGACCTGTGGAGTTGAATTAATGAAGAATTCAGACCCAAGTAAAGCATTGACAGTTTATGTAGACCACAGGGAAATGTTTGAAAATGCATAACTCCATTTAAAAAAGCAAAATATCACTCCTTTAAGATGCAGAAAAATGTTGTTGAATTACAGATTTGTACGTATGTTAATGACTCTGATTCTTTGACCCTCCAGCGTTTCCAGTATCTGTGTAGTCCCACCGTAGACTCCAAAATGCCGTTCCACTGCCCCCACACCAACAACGCCACTGTGGCCTATCGCTCTGCACTGCCTCTGAATGAGAAGACAAAAGAACCCAACGGCGACATGATCCAGGATAATATAAAAATATGATCAGTGACAACTAAACATCAGATGGTGTGCAGCCAGTCAGGTGTGGAAAAACAGGGAACCACTATTCTAAAACAGCAGACACTCCTCATTCTTAGCCTTCTCTTACTCCATTTCTCCATATTGTCATTTTTATTTCCTGGTAAAACCTTTGTAATAGTGGACCATAAGCACAGCAATAACAGTGTGATCATTATATGGGCTAACTTTTTACTCTCTGTGAGAGATCACTGCTTGCATTAGTATCTCTGCTTAGGTTTGACTCTTTTGGGTGCAATTATCATCTGAAATGACTCTATGAGTCAGACATGTTTTATACATTGATTTGACTTTTTGTACTTTAGTGTCATCATCTGTGATCGCCATATCATGGAGTTGTAATGGTTCATATCAGGCTTTATGTCAAGAAAAAGTAATGCTAATGCAAGATGGCGGTAGGAGTGTAATGATTCTGCAGCTCCAGCTCAGTTCAATACCTGATTTTTGTAGCAATTGTTCAGTTCATAAATCATTTTTAACACAATACGAATAAAGAAACTGCCACTCCAGACCACAGACATCTCACAGATTAGGTCTTGATTCCAGAATCATTACCCAACAACTATCCAGTACTTAAGGTTAGCTTTTACTCAATGCAGTCGACCATGCAGTAATATCTTCTTATTTTGACTAAGCAGTGAATTTGATTTTATTTGTGTTTTATTTTGTTTGTTGTGTTGTTAAATATCTTGTATGCATAAATTCTTGTAAAATGCATTTTTATGTGCTGTACCTAAGGCAACTACCATGTCATGCTGATATGCAATCATGACGTCTGTTCCATTTCCACTCTACTGCTGCTGTTGTGTATAAAAAACATTATTTAATGTAAGTTTGAACTTCAGTAAAGAATGGGTGATTTTTAGGTTTTACAGAGTGGGATTAAGTGGAATGTTTTCTGGGGGGAAAACGGGTATAAATGTCTTTAAAATCTTGATTGTACACTCTCAGTCTGAACAGTTGGGATTTATTGGAACAGGTTTGGAGATCAGTAAATGAAGGTTGTTTGTGCAGAAATAAAAGTGCACTGTGAGGTTTTACATGAACGTTAATGTAACAGATTTCTGATGTACTCAAGCCATGTGGCGTCTTCTCGGAGACTCTATGCACTTCACTGCTCTGTTATCTCGGTTTACAGATGTACCTCAATGTGTAAATGGGCTTCTTTTCTCTGTTTTTTCTTTTCTAAATGATTATATATAAGTTTATACCTCACACTGTTTGTTGACTGTGTTTTCTTACGTTAGAAGGTGTGTGTGTGTGTGTTTGTGTCACTCAGACAGCGTATACCTGTCAGCGAGGTTAGATCATCCCCAGGAGACATTGCTACCTCCCTTGGCGCCATGGTAACAGATTCTGTGAACACACCTGGTTTCTATGAAAAGAGATGAAGGAAAGAGGAAGAGAGTTGGTAGAGTGCCCCCCCCTACACACACACAAACACACACATACGTACACACACACACACACTGTCAGCTGTTGAGCCGTCACAAGAACAAGCACCGTGATTGCTGTTCCCTTCATCTGAGGCATTTTCATCGTAATGGGAATTACTGGTTTAACATCTATGAAGGCAGAAGGAGGGAGAAGGATGGAGAGAACACTTATATGCGGAGGAGGAGGAGGGAGGGATGCAGCGCTGGGGGAATTCTGACACCACCACTTAGAGAGAGCCTGCTGGTTATGTAAAAGGCTTGGCTTGTCAATTAACTGTATTGGATTCCCTCCCCTTGCAGCCGCCGTAGGAAGTAGGCTGGTTCCACACACACGTGGCTCGGCACGCGGGCGCGCACACACACATACAAGTTGTTGTGGCGACGGCCGATAAGCGTATGCAGCCCGCTCCGCACGTGTGCACGCTTCCAGTGTTATTGTGTGTAAAAAGACATGTGCATTAGGTGTAAAACTGCAGGAAGTGTGCGCATGTGTGTGTGTGTGAGGATAAACGGGGGTGGCGGTTTATGTCCATATGGTTGCTTTTGGCATACATCTCTGTTTCAGATGATAGGGATTAAAAATGATCCAATGGGCTGAGTGTGTGAGTCAAAGATGAGAGAGGAAGAGGGAGGGAGGGGAGAACACTGTGGGGATGTGAGCCAAAGCATGCGTGTGTGTGTGTGTGTGTGTGTGTGTGTGTGTGTGTGTGTGTGTAGCACTAAAAACACTGAAATACTATGGAAAGTTGCCTAATTTTGCCTCCGGCTCTGTGCCACTATGATGCAGCTGCAGCCCTTCTCACCACATCGAGTAAATATCCCTCTGTGTGCATTAATGGGAAATAAACTGGTCAGATTTATGGTTATAGTGCGTATTAAAGATGCACACACACACACTCAGCTACACACACAAAAACCCAAAGGCCGGGCTGATATCACACCACCCTGACCAAACTTCCTCTCTCACACACAGCTTGGGTTTTCTCTGTCTTTACAGGCGTCTTTTACTGCAGATAATACACTTGACAGTTGGGTGTAAAGGAGAAGCAGCCAGGGGGGCGCTGGGAGACGAGACTCGAGGACAGAGAGAAAAAAGAGATGCTATGGGGGGGGGGGAGTGTTGCATAACAGCAGGGTGATTGGAACACTTGAAGTTTATTTTAATACCATCTTTAAGTTTAGGAGCTTGTGTGGAGAGAAACTGGAGGTCCAAGCTCACACGATGCAATCATCCATCTATAAAGAAACCAAAAGGAAAGGTGCGTAGTTGTTTATTATTGTTCATATGTTTTGTTTTGCCTTTAATCCATCACAATCAGATAAAATACTTCAACTGGATTTTTACACTTCCTGGACATTAATTTGACTAATTTTCTACCAGAGCCGTTACACTATGGATGATTTCAGATTGCAATTTATTATACAGATAACTGCAATTAATTAACAACATAACTGTTTGTTTCTTTTTAACTTAATGCCACCACTGTTGAATACATCCAGTAATAGTTTATTTATGTACTGATATCTTATGCAGCAGACGACGCCTTTGTTGGAATAGACATTTGGACACATAAACATGACTGAAATGTATAAAGTTCTTTACTGACGTCTTCGACCAAGACAGAATCCAAATAAACCTGCTCTACAGCCAAAAAAGGCCATAATACTGATATGATATAACCCACTTACATAACAAAGCCCAGTACTGAAATACTGGAATAAGGTGCAAAATCCAAATAACCCACCACAGTGTGAGGTCTGCATTGAATTTATATCAAATGAAGAATTGGACTCAATATGATGACGAATAAGAGTTAAACAGCAGAGGAAACTTTGGAGATGATCATAAAATACTGTGTATTAGGTCTGTTAGTCATGAAGGAGAATACATATGTGTGTTATGTAATAACCGTGGCAGGCTTGAAACCACTACTTACCTGTGAATAATGACTTGATTACTTATATTTTATTGGTATTTAGTCTGCTCAAATGGATTTTTCTAGGAGGTAAATAAAGGATATGGTTTTGTTTTGTTTTCTACTGAAATTGTCATTTCTCACAAAGGAAAAAACATTTTTACTGCTGCAAAAATGAAAAGTTGAGAGTTCCAGATATTCCAGCCTTTCCCGGTTCAATCACTGGCTTCTGCTTGAACTTCTGATAAAGTTTCGTTACTCTTTCCACACTGAAAACATGAATTCCTTTACATTTTACCAGTTTACTGACTCTGAACATTCTAAAAGTTTCCATTTTTAAGGGCAAAACCACAAACTTCCCACACAGATAACCAACTACCAGTGATGTCAGCGTACTTTAATCCTGTTTGGGAAAGTGACGGTTTCCTGGAGTGTCGTCTGAACGCGGCGTGCATCCTCGGTGTGGGAAGTTTCATGTGTGGTGGGATTTGACAGGGGCGACACAGCTTACGGTGGCATTACACCACGTTTGTATTTTTGGACGTTCTTCCTGCGCTCGCCCACACGGCCTCTCTCAAGCCCACTCCCTGGCTACGTCCACGTCCCACTACCCATACTGCTCAGTCACGTAAAAGTTTCTGTGGATTAGCAGTGACACGGCCTCTGTGTTTGACGCAACAAAGCTGAAACGTAATATGTGCTTTGAGTTCTCAGGTTCTATAAGGGGTGGTGATGATGGCGGAGGTGGACAGAGGCCTTCCCCCTGGCATGCAGACAGTGAAACCCCCCCTCTGTGTGTGTGTGTGTGCATATGTGTGTGTGTGTGTGAAGGTAATAGCCATGAGGTGACTCAGCAAATGAGCAGTGTCTTGGAACTTTTAAGACTTTTAAGAGAAGCCACTCTCAGGCTGGCTGCACTTTTGGAGTGTGTTTGTGTTTGCGTATGAGTGAGAAGCAGTGACTTCAGCTCCAGTGAGCTATGCATGGCTGAAGTCCCTCTAACCACACAAGTATGACATCCCATTGGCAGCGGCACACACACTTCCCTTAAGGTACAATAAATAATCACGACAGCTCCCAGGGCAGTTCCAGACACTGTCACACACCTGCACAGACACACACTTTTTTCTTTCTCTGTGCAGCACCTACTGTATTCACACTCTCTGTTCTCTAATACACACCAGTTTCCTCCCAGAGTTGTTATTTTGAGTGGCCATAAATTATCTATTCGCCTCCAGTTTGCTGAAAACTCTCCAGTCAGATCTTGTTGGACTTAAGCTCTAAATTATTAAAGGAGTCAAAGCGGCAAAGTGTAAAAATAACAGGCGGGTGTTTAATGGAAACATGTTAAATTTGAGATAAATGGTGTCGGTCTGGAGTGAGACAGCAGCAGTGTTGAGGAACTTTGGGGTGTTTTTTTTCTTCTGTATTTAATGTTTTCTATTCACTTCAATGAAAACAGAAAGACAATGACTGTCACTGATACATGAAACACAAAAGAGCTTTACTGAGGACTTTTATTGGGGGATACTCCAGTGACAGCATTAGTAAGGGTTCTCTCTCCTCCAACACTTGACTTTACTCAGATTTGAGGAACAGAGAGAGAGAGGGAGAGAGAGAGAAAGGGAGAGAGAGGAGGGGGGTGGAGAAGTGGTGATTGAGCGCAAAGGGGGCAGGACTTTTTCTCTCCGGGTCCTATTAAGAGCAAACTTTGTGTTTTTGTTCTCCAAGTTCAGCTCAGTGCTCTCCACACTGCACACATTTCTCCTCCCTGCTGCTTTTTCTTTCCTCTTTCATGTGAATGGTTTTGTTTGCTCGTTTGTTGGTTACTACTGAGTGTGTTTTTCATGGAGCGTTTGGACACCGGGAGGATGCGCTTTTTGGAGGAACAACTACTCCAACTTGTTTCTTCGGCTTGTCCGGGCTCGTGTTAGTGGACATATAGATGGTTTTGGAGCCGGAGTGAACAATGGTGCGGCTCCCTGGTGCTGTGGCCGGGGGCATGCTCTGCTGTAGGCTACTGTTGCTGTGCATGGTGGAGTTGGAGCTGGCAGCTGGAGGAGCTACTTTCCAGGGTTTCTATCTTCCACCTGCGAATGGGTCTCTTCTCGCACCTGCCCGGAGGACAGACGGGATCGTGCGAACCATTGACCGGATTTACCACGGAGGAGGGAAGGTGGGCTACCTGGTGTACCTGGATGGGAGGAGGTTTCAGCTCGACATGGAGAGGGACGAGTTGGTGCTGTCGCATCACTTCAGCCCTCAGTATGTCCTCGCTATGATGGGGGAGAACTCTGCGCCTCTGCCGCGGGAGTGCGCGTACCGCGGGACCGTGGACAACAACCCGGAGTCCCTGGCCGTTTTCAACCTCTGCGGAGGGGGTCTGGAGGGCTTCTTTGCCGTGGACCACGCGCGTTATACCATCACGCCAATCATCAGGGCAAAGGGACACGAGCACGATGTGCGCACGCTGCAGGACAGGGACGCGGAGAGCGCGCTCCACGTGTTTACGCGCGAGAACTTCAGCTTCGAAGCCATGCGCGAGGGGCGAGAGAGCTGCGGGACGCGCGACGGTCGCAGAGGACGCAGGGATGCGGTGGGGAAACACCGGCACAGGGGTCGGGGCGGGGGGAGACGGAGCAGAGAGGGACTGAGCGCAGAGAAGACAGATGACCACGGCGCGCAAGGCCGCAGATGGTGGAGCCGGCTCTCCAAGGAGACCGGCGCGCGGCGCAAAAGGTCTGTCTCCAGAGCCAGGCACGTGGAGCTGCTCCTGGTGGCGGACGAGACCATGACCAAGAAATACGGCAAGGATCTGAACCACTACCTGCTCACACTGGCCTCCATCGCATCCAAGCTGTACGGACACGCCAGCATCGAGAACCCGATCCGCCTGTCAGTGGTGAAAGTCATCACGACCACCGACAAGGAGAAGGGGCTGGAGGTGTCCAAAAACGCGGCGGCGACGCTGAAAAGCTTCTGCAAGTGGCAGAACCAACAGAACCCGCTGGATGACGACCACCAGCACCACCACGACGCCGCCATCCTCTTCACCAGGCAGGTAAACAAACATCCGCTCCGTTTTACGCAGCTCCCACTGTCCGCGGCTCTGCCATCCCACTCCCACTCGGGGCGGAGGAGAGGCGTTATAGCGCCCCGGTGTGATGCCAAGGCGGCGGAGTGACGCACGGTTTGTTTTTATTTTGATGGCGCACGCGGTTGCGTCCCCCTTTCACTCACTGACTGATGTTTGGGGAATGGGAAGCAGGTATTACGCATTCAAAGTAAACTGCAGTTTCTTGTAACTGCGCGTGCATGATCTGAATGAGTGTAAGTGTTGAGTGCACATCCTGCCTCCCACATGACCCTGAGTCCAGCCATTTGTTGTCTTTCTCCTATTTCTGCTGAATCTCTCGTGCCTAATGCGGTGCTGCGTCTGAAACATCCATAAAAACTGTATTTCCTGCGCACCGTGTTTTTCTAGGCAGCCTCTTCTGTCTAAAGCCCCCCCCCCAGTCCCTTAACGGACAAAACCTCTCAGAGTCTGTGTGATCTGCCCATGGCTTTCCTTCCATCCTGCATGCACATTCTGCTGGCTGCGCTGCACAGATCTCCCTAAAACTTGCCTTGAAACTGCAGTTAATTAGGTAGTCATCCTATCCATGCACTTCCTCTCTTTCTCCCCTCTCATCACTCCAGTCTGCACATTTTTTCCCCAGTTACTTTTCCAAGCGCCTGTCAGCTGGGGCTGGGAGCTGTCAGAAAAACAAACACATCCACCCTGTGAGAAGCCATACGTTTACCGAGACCACACTCATTTATCCCTTCTTTCACCATCCCTTTCTCCCCCCCCCC
>JAPTYQ010000013.1:5003818-5017546 GCA_029814465.1 Ostorhinchus cyanosoma | reverse complement strand
TTTGGGAAAATCCACAAACTGCACACAACGGTCCCCTCAGATAATACAAATGTCAAATTACATACAGTCGTAGTGGGAAAAAAATGATCAGACCATTAAAAAGTCATCATGGAATCCATTCCTAACTCCTGTGTGGATCATGTGACTAAAACAGACAGAAAAGAAAATATGGAATGAATAAAAGCACTGTTTTTTTCATAGATATTGATGTAAGAAATGAAGTGATTTTGGTTATTATCAAGAAAACATAGAAAATGGATAAATATCAGCTCTGAAATTAAACTATTATGTTGTTATTATATTTGTCCAAACAAATGTACCTTTAGTTGTACCAGGCGTTAAAATGAACAAGAAATTGAAGAAAAAAAGGGTGGTCTAATAATTTTTTTCTGCAACTGTAGACGTAAACCATAGGCTCTTAAGACAAGTTTACTCAAACTTAAAAAAAAAACAACAAAAAAACACCATAAACGTCCAAAGCTTCTTTCATCATTAAAGTGGCTTTAACTCTCCAATCCACACTGGAAACCTGATTTATTTATTTATTTCATTTTACTTTCATTTAATTTAACCTTTATTTACCCCGGCAAGCAATTAAGAACAGATTCTAATTAACAAATTTGTTCAAACTAAGAGATGAAAACGCTACTTCGTGTATAATTTAACACTTTATTCTAATCACAGGATCCGTCAGCAGAGCAGCCGCAGTCAGCAGATGAGTTGAGTCAGACACACGACAGATCAACTAATAGAGAAAAGCACAGGGACGATTTAAATGCTAATATATACAAGAGTTGTGTATTTTACTCGGCCAATTGGCAACCCAACAAAAGTACATGTCGGTGATACATTTTGGCTTCAGATCCTACATTCAGGAAACAGCAGGTGTAGACACTAAACAATACAGACAGAAAATATTCACAACAGCGCCACAAAAAACAGCTATTTGATATGGAACTATGAAGCTGGAAGGAGCTGAATCTTCCTCATAAATATCCATGAAGAGCTTCTAAGTGTGTCGTAAATGGGGCTCTAAACACTCTCTACAAATACGTTATAATCTTTGATCGTTAATACTTTCATTAGTTTTATTTCAAGCATGTGGACAAACAAAAATTTTTCAAAAAAAGGAGTGGAAGAAGTTTTTAGAAACTAATAATTAAATGGATTCCACTTCCTTTGCTTTGTTGACACACTTTTTTTTGTTTTTTTTACTTCACAAAACATCCATACAAACCATTCACATACACTTTTTTAGTCACTTCACACACAATCAACTGTAATATTTATATGCAATTCAATTATTTACTGCAAATACTATTATTAATAAATGTGAAAATATCTCCTAATCATCATAGTCTGCGTTAATTACAAGCACGCAATGCACAGTAATATCTTATTTAATGCATTCCTCTATATTATAACTAGATATTCACTTATTCAGATAACGAAGAAGACATTTTTAAGTTTTTAAGGCTTTTGAATTTAGCCCAACTATTGTATTTTAATGATGTGAAATTCCATAATAATAATTCTGAGTGACCGATTTCATGTCATTTCAACTTCTCTTGATGGAAAATTCTCTAAAAAGTCCCCCCAAGACCTGAGAAAATGATAGAGCTCCATCAGTCTGGTCAAAGTTTTTCTAGAGAACAATCAAGCTGGAGATCTGTACTGACCTCCACTATGGGATGGAAGGTTTCACAGCATCCCAGGTCAATAACAAGCGTTGCCAGGCACAACAAACCCCGCCCCTGTAGCTTATTTTGGCATCGATCCAGCTGATGTCATCATGTCTATGCATGTGCTGATGTCTGCATGTCAATTACCTTCATATAGGTGCAAAGTCTGAAGTAAATTGAAACAAAATTGATGTTTTTATAGACATGTGAAATTTTGTCCATTATAAGTAAATGGGAAGAAAAAAAAATTAAAAATTCATTAAAAATTTGTACTTTGACCTATTGTTCCCAAAATGTTATCACATCTATTCCGGGTCAACGGCAATCTACAAACCAAATTTGGTGCGAATTCAACCAAGACCAGGAGCAGGTTAAAGGTGATGGAGGACGTAAGGCACAGTTTGTGCAGAGTGTGAAATCAGTTCCTCATTTTGAAGGCGATGCTACTAAATTTGAATACAATATCTTCTTTCTGACATTTCACAATTAAGTAAAAGAGCTAAATGAACTAACAGAGGGATTAAATATTGAAATGAAAGGTTTGAAATTATAAAAAAAAAAGAGACTAAGTTATGTAATCGTCTAAACCGACCTGAGAAAACAAGAGGGTACAAACTCATTTATGAGCAACTACCTGATAAAGATAGATTATCCAGTTATAGCGCGACTTCAGCCTCATTATCGCGCAGTGAAACCTCATCTGTCGACCTCAGGCTGTTAGAAAAGAAAAACGGGAGGCACAACAGAATGAATAGGTGAAATGAGTCATAGTTCCACCTTGGCCCTGAGCGCACTTTCTATACAGTAACACAAAGACATCTACTTCTTTTCAAAGTCCAAAGTCTTAAAACGAGCCAAAAATAAGCTCCGTTCATGCGTTTTCGGAACTGAATCCCCCTTTGTGTACGCGCCACGTGCAAATTCAGCCTGTTATTCCATCTCTCATTCTTTCACATCTGTTAAATCATCTTTGAAAAGGGTAAAAAAAACAACATATCCACATTGTTCTCTCAGGTACATGGCCTGCACATCAGACACCACATGCTGTGACACTCTCCAGCCCCAGGAATGCTGCTTTTTTTTTTTTTTTTTCTGGGGTTCATCATTTATTTATCACGTTTCATTCTCCTCAGTGTATCGCCTTCATGCTACACTGGCCCGGCACCATCGGCTCTGCCCTGCAGCTCTGATCGTGTTTCATAAACCTGACATTCAAACACACAAAGCAATAGAACATCAATATATAGGCAAGCGGATATGGTAACACGGAGATTTCCTGTAGCTTTAAACAGAATGAGAGCTGCTGCTGCTGCGGCCAGATTATTTTGCTTCTCTACTGACACGAGGATGGGCCGCTCCATGCTGATCAGTGATTTTAATTCACTGTGATTGGTGTTGACAACAAATCCCTTTTAAATTATTAAAGAAGCAATGCCTTAGTAAATATTTATGAAGCCTGTGAAATCATGCAAAAAAAAAATTCCAGATCAGCTATAGACATTTTTGTGATAAACCTCATGTTCTGTTATAACATCCGTGTCCAGCTGTGCAGTAAAAAAAAAAAAAAGGGAGATTCTGCTGATGCAACTCCTGGACTTTCTTCACTGCCCTCTTCTTTTATCTTTGCCGCTTTGAAGTTTCGGTGAATAATTCACATTCCCTTGGAGAGTCTCACACACCGAGGTCAACAAAACCTTGCTCTTTTTTTTTTTTGGCCATATTTGGACTTTAGTCAATGTGAGGTCGTGTTGTGTCACTGTTCAAGGACATGTAGTTACTGAGTCTCACCACTAGAGGGCGGAGTGGTCCCATTAAAGGCTTTCAAAATGGGCACAGCCTGAATGAACTGTGGTGGAACTTATTCACCTTAAACAATGCAAGAAGCACTGGAGCTTGATATTTACACACAAACTTGACACATTAACCTCTTATTGTTTCTTTCTCTTCAACGTAGGCCCTCCACCTCCGTACACCTACGATTATGAGATGTACCCTTCTTCTTTGCACCCACCACCCTACACTCCGACTCAGCCTCGGCCCGCCAACTACTCCCCACCTCCTCCTTACCCTGGCTGCACCCGCAAGTGACTCCACCCTGCAGAGATCATCCACCGGCTGACTCAAAGGGGCTCCTATGACCTGGTTTTCCAAAACTGAAGATGGCTGGACACCCCTGGCCTTTAAAGCTGTGCAGCCACAGATGAGGCTAAAGACACTAGAGACTCTATATTTAAAAAAAAAAAAAGAAACAACAGAGGCCAGTGCACATTTTATAGACTGGTACCTCTGTGTAAATGTCAATGCATTTCTCTTGCTCAGTAGTTGCTCGGCCAAGTGGTGGAAAACTAATGATGAAACAAAGGATTTAGGTCATGATGCTGAAGAACTTCTCCACATGAGCAGGTTGGAGAGACTTAACTCGTAGCAGCTCCACTAGCCTGCAGCTGGTACTTTTTCCCCACTAATAACCAATATCCTTATCCGTCGCCCACTGCGCACATCAAAGGGAGCGCGCCTCTTTGATGAAGGTGAAGACCACTTTTGTCAGCATGGAGGGGAACCTCACATCACTGGAGGGGGGAAAAAAGTCTTTCCAGGACACAGTATAGACTGTCCTTTTATGGAAAGTTATCTAGTTTTTTTTTTTTTTTTTTTACTTGATTCATGTCAGTGGTGGAAGGTAAAAGCTGATGATTAAAGCTGTTTGAAATGGAGTCATGTCTGGACCTGCCATATGCCGACGTAGACGACTGAGTACAATGCATAACAATGTTGACCTTAAATAGCATGAACAACTTGAAAGAAGTGGGATGTTGATAATGAACTGGCTTTTGTTGTCTTACTTGAAACAAAGTGTGGGTGGACGGGATCACGTTCTGCTCAGTCGACCCAAGTACACTCTTTGAAACTGGAAAATGTACATCTTCTGCCCTTTTTTTTTTTTTTTTAAAACATCCTTTCCTCCAAATTGTGACTGATCGATGTGAACTGCAGCTGATGCCTAATTAATGCCTGTAAGCGAACGTGAATTCATCTCTATAATTCATGTGATGGATGACTACGAATGATGGAACGGATTTAACTGTATTAATGTGTTCAGTGGCTTTGTTTTAAATTAAAAATCCAATTAAATCATGTTGTTTTTTTTGGTTTTTTAAACTATAACTACGAAATGTTGAGGCGAAAAGTCATCTGGGGGGGGATTTGTGCAGTATTATCAATGCTATTTTTGAGTGTTTTATTGATTTTTAAAAAGTAATTTATTTTCTATTTGGAAAGAGGGATTTTTTATTTTATTTATTTATTTATTTATTTTACCAGGAAAAAAGTTCATTGAGATTAAAAATCACTTTTTCCAACAGTGTCTCCTGACCAAGACAGAAGCAGCAGAACTTAAACAACATAGAAATCACAGAACATACAAACGCACTAAAAATACACATAAAACACATTAAAAGTCAATTCTGAAACCATACGTCAGTCACTAAACGACAATAATTTAAAAAGATACTAAAAGTATAACAACAATGTTCCTTAAAAGCATCTCAAAGCAGAACCTGACTCAATCAATTTGAAAAAAACATCCAGATTTATCCTTTTCCCATTGATTTATTATGACTTTGAATGTGTCTGACCTTCTGTAACTTGTACTATAACGTTTTCTGTGCAGGAGGTAACATTTATGACTCTAAATTCCATTACAAGTACTAAATGTAGAGTGAAAAATATTGCAAATCTGGCCACTTGAGGAGCAGGTGTTCCAGGGCAACAACCTTTTCCAACGAGAAAGGACAATAAAAGGACTAAAGCAGCACTAGGACTTCCTGGAGCGGCGGTGTCAGACCCGGACCCTGACAGTCAGCTTCAACAAACCCAAAATCATCAATCAGTCAGCAGCAATCCAGTAACTGGGACGAGCATCTCACACAGACTCAGCATGCAGATCCACATTAAAAGGCTAAAGAAATACAGTTCTGGAAAAAAAATGAAGAGACCATTGTAATGTCCTGTGAAATCAGCACGTGTGCATGTATGACAGCGTCTCTGTTGAATTCCAACGCAAACACACCTTTTTCTATTGAATAAACACCTGGTCCATGTCTTATTTAAGAAGAAGTATAAACAAAACCATCACTATCTTCTTATAATAGGCAAAAAATAGTGCTATTAGTACCACAAAAGTAAAATAACTATGAAATCTACTGGACTTCTGCTCTGACAATGTTCCCAAACTCTGAGGACTGCTTCTTCTATCAGGACAATAATGCTCCTGGACTCAGCTGGGTCCATAAAGGTGTGGATGACAGACCAGCAGATGTAAACCCTGTCATTTCCAGCCTCGTCTCCAGACCTGAACCCACTTTGAAAACTTCTGGAGGAACGTGGACGGTCACAAGCCACTGAACATGGCTGAGCTTCTTGCATTTCTCTGCCAGGAGCTGCATAAAGTCATCCAACAGCAACGGAGGAGAGCCAAGACACCAGAAATCAGGGATATTCCACCAAATACTGATGTCTGAATTTTTACTGAGACACAACATTAGTATTGTGTTGTTGAATGCATATGAATTGGTTTTCTTTGCATTATTTGAGGTCCGCATGCTTTTGTTATTTTGACCAGGTGTTGTGTTCTGTAAATATATGCTCTAAATAACAATATTTTTTTCTTTGCAATTTGGCATAAATGTTTTCGTAGTTGAAAAAAAAAACCCAAAAATAATATTCATTTTACTCAAACGCATACCTATAAAAAGTAAAATCAGAGAAAGTGATCATTTTGCTGTGTTTTTTTTTTTTTTTTTCCCACACCATCAACTGCACACAAGGCACAATCAGCCCATTATCTCTAGATTATAACAGTGAAAAACTGAAAACACACTAAGATTTCAGGCATGAACAACTGAACCTCAAAACAGTCCCAAGTCTAACACCTCTAATGACCACAGACAGCACAGCTTTCCAACCATACACCAGATCAGACTGAAATCTACTCATTACATTAACCAAAGATGCTTGAATCAAACCAAAACTCAACCTGGCTCTGAAGCGAGGATGTAAATTATCCACCTGAGATTAAAAGCAGAAACACTTGACAGATGTTGTCAGTGAACACCAAAAAAAGAGCAACACAAGAAGTTTTGCAGGAAAAAAATCTGTGGACGCTGTACGACAGATGAGGCAAAAGCATAGACACGCCTCCTCTGAAACATAATTATAGAACACTTCAAGAAATGTCACTTATTGACCAAGAAAACTGACTTGTAAGTTAAGAAAAAATATAAATACTGCAATTTATACAACATTACAAGAAGCAGGTTCTTCAGATAATAGTATATATGTATTCTCAGCAAAATTAAATGAATACTTGTTTGGGTAATTTATCGCACATATAACGCCATAGTATTATTACTACTTTAATACTGAAGCTCCAGTGTTGTTACAGCATGTTATTATGGGAGGTCAAATTGGTTTGAAGTACGTCTTGCAGCTTTAAATACAGGGATATCCCATAAATCTGAGGGCTCATCACACAAATAACAGAATATAAAACATTCTGATTCACAAATCTGTTTGAATTTTTTGCCCTTTTTTTCTTCAACGACTTGGGGAGAAATCGGAGGCTTTGAAATATATAATTAAACCATGTGAAAGGTTTATAGAGAAAGTTACTATGTGGTGAAGCTGTTACAACTTCTCAGAAATCTGAATGGCTACATAACATTACATGAAATTCATAAATCTTCTGTATTTATTAATTATTCATGTTTGTCCTGTTGACTCCACCTGATATTTTTATCATTTTGGTTCCTTTAACGCAGGTTTTTGGACTCTATCCAGGGAAAAGAAAGAGGGCGTTACATTTTGTACAGATTGTAAAGCCCTTTGAAATCATTTACTGATCTTGACAATAGAAATGAAAATCTATTTAACTGCGCTGAGAACACACTGCTTTTTAAGATGTCAGACATTGGAAAAAAGGGTTGCAAAGTACTTACATTCGTCTGTTCTTACTTTTTTTTTATATTTTATTGTCTGATAATCTGGCATTAGTGCTGGGTGGAATCAAAAAAATATCTATCATTTTATATTTCAAGAGAATACATTAAAAATTCATGTTTTTTTCCCCCCTCTTTTCTCCTTAACTAAGTATTTATACCTTTACATAACTTTGTGGCCTGTTTGTTCTACTGGCAGGAGAACAAAGAATATAAAACATCTGAAACTCCTCATGAATAATGAAGGCTTTGTACAGTTTTCTTGGCCTCAAAGTGACACAAAATAGTAGGTGATCAGTATGCATGCCACAGTGCAGCAGACTATAAACGATGCTCATTGTGCAAACTGCAATTTGGTAATAACAGATGGCAAAAACAAACATTTTTGCCAAAAAAATTTAACATTTCTTCATGCAAACAAATATTGCCGGGTTATAAAACATTATAAATGGTAATTATCAATATGCTATGGTTTAATGGCGTGTGATAATTCCTTCAGTGTACAGAATTAAAAAGTTTGTTAAGCATGGTGTAAAAATTAAGTGTATCATGAACTAATAACAGAAGCTGCCAATTGTAGCACAGGAAAATGCGCAATAAAACTCTCCATCCTTTTTATTCAGATTTAATGTACTGTATTTTACACATCATCATTAGATCATGATTTCATCAATTGTTTACAGGATCCACGTCAGTAAATAATACTGAGAGAAACCGTGCGTGCGTGCGTCGTGTCCGTGGGTGTGCGTGTGTGCGTGTAATCCCACTCGGCTGTGGTCAGGTGATCCGGCGCTCAGCAGCTGTGCAGCCTCGGTATCGCTCACCATCAGACAACGGGAGTCACCGGCGTTGAACACACACAGTTTTTCACCGAGACGAACCGTTCAGTGAAAACGCTGCCTTCAGGAGCGTCGTGACCGCGAAGAGACATGGGGGATCGAGTAGCTTTATTGCTGCTGGCTGTAGCGGCTTCGGCTTTGGCTGCCGAGGTAAGAAATACGTGTTTATGGACGAGATTATCATCATTTTCCACCGTAATGTTGTTGTCCATAACGTCGAGCTAGCTAAAGTTAGTAACGTCCATACCGGAAGCTGTACCTTTAGCGTAAAACACTCGAAAGTGTCATTGAGGACAGAATTGGCCAATTTTGACATTTTTACCAAAAAAATTGCGACTTAAAAATATTTTACAACTCACTGATTGGTTTTGATTCTACATTTGTGTTTTACTTTGTGTAAAGGGAGTACATGTTACATATGGTTTGTTATTTTTTTATGCTGAAAATACTGAAACGGAAGATAGGGCTTTGGATTTTCCCAGCTTGTTGTCTACAAAGGGGCGATTTCTGTGCCACGGAAAACAAAAATATGTGCTGTAATGGAAATAAATAACCTTGTGTTCGTTATTCTTTCAAGGTAATTTTAAATAAAATCGGGTAAAAGCAGAATTCTGAGTATAGGTAATACCTTTAACCAATCTAAGTCGGTTAATTCGGTTGTCCCTAAAGTCTCCTTTTGAGCCTTTATTGATATTTTATGACAATATAGAAAATTTCCGACAGTCTTTTCTTACAAGCAAACGCCTCATATGTCCCTTTTCTTTACTATTGAACAGACACGTAACTTGTACCTTGGTAATTACAACGTTACAAACTAGTTGGATACGACAACAAATTATTTACTGTCGCACTGTAGCACTAAATGTGACCGAAACTGTTCTTATTTACTGTCCGTCCAAGAGTAATTGGATTTCGTTAAAGTAATTACAGTGATAAATGAAAAGCGTATTGTCTCATTTTCCATATCCCGAGGGCTAATTTTTAAGGGAGTGGGCGTGTTTGGGAAGGAAATTTACTCAACGGGACATTTGGTTCGCTCGTAATGGAAAAAATTAAAGACAGATATTGGTTGAAACACCGCAAAAATAACACATAAAGGTGACAGCTAGCGGGGGGAAATACATATTGTTGACGCGCTCCTTCATATTTCAGTCAGATGGTAGAGAATAGAGAAGTAAGATGGCGGCGGTGCACTGCAGCATTTATCGAGGGTCGGGGAACTGGAAGCCAACAGGAGCTTTTGACTGGCATTGTTGCGTTCACGGCTCATTTTCTCATCTATTGTAGAGTTTGGTGAAATGATACCCGTTCGGGAAGCTAAGGTTTTCCCCTAAATATGTCCGTACTCAAGGTTCTGGTTTCACATAATCACTGCACATCCATTTTTAAAGCGTCTTTACCAAGAATGTCGCTTTGTGAACACACACTGTAAAAGATGCCTGTTTTTAACACGTCCTTAACCTGCTCCCACTGTGTTATTAAACATGTGCAGAGCAGTAGTTTTCTATCAGGGTGAACTACTGTTGTGCTCACATGTGTTAAGGTCATGCCATCACTGTCAAAACTGTCCTTTTTTTGTACTATGACATAATGCAAACTTCCTCTTTTTGGGAAAAGGAACACATCTGAGACACGACCTGACATTTCCAGCTCTTCTTATGAACAGTAACTGATTTCACATTGTCAAACGGATATGGTTTTTTTTGTGTAGGTCAACATTATTTACAGTGTGACTCAGTTGTGAGAGAAATGACACATTCCTGTAACCTCCACGAACCACATTGTGTCAGATAAGACCAACAATTGTGGTTGAGGCTGAGGAGCAGCTGCTGTTTATTGCCATTTGTGGAGTCGCTGGTTGTAACAAATTACAGCTCCCATTCACGATAAAGGTGTTACTTGTAATAGATCGGTAGTGAATAAACAATGGGTATTATACTTGGGCATCTTTTTTTTACTGGCCGGGTCATTTCTGGTCAGCTTTTCACGTTGTATTTTGTGGGTTTTTTTTTCCTTCTAAGGGATCAGGTGAAATTGCACCAACTGATCTCTATTGTTTCCTGTGCACAGTCTGTAATCACGGTGCTTGGAATGAATAGTTTGAGCCGCTCATCAAGCAGAGCTTTGGCTTTGTTCGTAATCTATTGCTTATGTTTTTCTGAGTTACCCTTTGAGTCTTCTATTTACTTTACAGACATCAAACGCACGAGTGATGAATTGCGTGTTTAATTCTCAGGACTGATTTAAGTGCGATTAAATCTGATTTGAAAATGAGATGTTGAGAGTTCTTGATCTTGTTTGAGCTTGTTTATAGGCTGCATGACTACCCCAGTCGGACAAACACACTTCACTTCTTAAAGCTCTTAGGAAGCTGCTTTTCCTGACGGGGCCCGCCCTGTACACAGGGGCCGCTGAGTGGAGCATGGGAGCTGGATGCCAGCCTTTGTGTGTTTGTAAATCCTTGGGAAATGGCTCTTGGATGGGTGCAGGCAGTCTGTTTGTGTGCATACTGCAGTCTTTCAGCCTGGGGCGGACCAGCCCTCTCCCCTTATTAGTGAGCCTTAATGCCATTATGCCTGTTGGCAGTGCCAGTGTTTCTCTCTGGCACCTTCCTTGCTGCTCACGCTGCAGTTTCAATTCTTTGAAGGAGAAATCCACCCAACACTAATATATCTGCTCTTGCTTTCCATTTTCTTATTTTACTTTTTATTGTACCACTTTTGCCCCGTCTGTATTTTTACTCCAGCTCATCATTTACTTTTTCCACTGTGCTTTTTGACAGCCCACAAAGAGAACCCAGGGCTTTCTGTATGCTTGTAGGTAGAAAGCTGAAAGCAAAAGTGTGGTGAGGGACTTTGCATTTTATTTCTGACTGTACTTTGTTCAGGTCAAATGAGCCTACACCCAATAAATTTCCCAATCGGTATTTTGTTAAGTCAGTGCCTAGCACCAAAACCATGTGTTTTCAGTTAATGAGAATATTTTCTGCTGTCAAACTCCCTCATGGTGTACCAGAAACATTTCTGCAATGGCACATGATTTATTTTGACAGCTATCTGTGGAAATAAATCCCACAGAAATGATTAATTAAGAAAAAATGCAACCCAGGAAAGTTCATGGTGTTGAAGTGCTTCTCCCTGTTCCTCCCAGCTAGTATTCGAGTGACTGTGATCATTGATCTCATTTTAATGTACGGGCTTATCCCTGTAGTAGCTCCTATGATAGGGGCTCCTTATGGTGAAATAGAATAGAGAACAATTTCTACCACTTTCTAAAATCTTTTATATCAAAATGTACAAATTCCTTGTCCAAACACAGCACATTCTCCATCTTGGTTGTGTCGACAATAACAGTGACACAGCAACGCTCCCAATTAATGTCCCCCCCATGCATCCCCCTCTGTCTGTGTCCTGTAGAAAAGAATTCCTGACCTTTGGATACTGTTGTTTCTGTTGTCATGGTCTCTGGAAATGGGGAGGACACTGGTGGCCTCACTGTCTACCAGAGCTGCCCATCCATCACTCTCTCCCACCGCACAGATGTCACAGCCCTTTTTTTTTTTTTACCTTTAATTCTAATTAATGAATATTGTTTCACCTGTACCCTTTCTTTGCCTTATCTGAAAGATAGCACCCCCCACTACCTCCACCTCCACCACCACCACCTTCTTTCAAAGCATGGTAGGAATTTGGTCGTGCTGATTTCAGGCCAGTGTTCAACTCAAAAGCCTGCTTTGTGCACTGCAACCTGGCCAGTGTGTGAGACACTGTGGAGAAATGCCAGAAGGTTTGATAAGATCCGACAAGCGTCTAATCTCTGAGAATCCAGGCTTCACGTTTATTGACTTTAAGAGAATGTGCTTATTTACAGAGGTATAGATGGAGATGTTTCTAAGAGTTCTTCCACAAAGTTGCAGAATAGAACTCAAAACTGTCTGTTTCAGCGGTATAGAGCCATCAGTTTTGAGGAAAGTATCAGTGTCAGAAGCTGGTGTAAGGTCAACAGTAGATTCACTGATTGTTAGACGTTCATTGCTGTTTCTGACAGACAAACCAGCGCCAGACCGAGTTCATAAAACGTCGTGCTACTTGGTATGCTGCCTTCATTGCCTGAAAACCTAAATCATGCATACACGATGTTAGAACTCAAAAATGTAGCTGCAACTCAATCCATTAACATTTCCCTCTCCTCCTCTTTATGATTGTTTCATAATTAGCTCTAATAGGTCAAACAGCCCAAGCTTTATTGCCGGGTGCACTGTAGACTTAAAAGAACATGACAATCTTGCTCCCACTTTTTATATTAGTGAGCGAATCTCCCACCAGGCAGCCCCATTCATCACCATTGGAGCGTTATTTCCATCTGTAAATATCAGCAGTGCGCCATGAAGACACACTCTTCATTTCTCTGCTGCTGACTAAGCAGCCGTTGGTACTGAATCTGAATAATAGGCCGGGAAACAAGTTGCCCTGACCTGCGCAATTACTCAGCAGCAGCACGGAGCGCATCCACTACGAAGACACGCACACACTGATCACATGCACGAAACCGCCACCTGAAAGCAGGATGCTACAAGGTGCTTTTCAGGGCTTTAGTGCTGCACACTCAAGGCTGTGGTGTGTTCAGCATACCCAGTAGAGTGAGAATGTACGAGTCACTGACCTTTGCACTAAAAGATATGCTGGTATGCTTTCATTCAGGGTTTACTTGTGGATTTGTGTAATTTAATTTGACATCTGCACGACTTTCCGTAAGAGTATTTCTCAGTACGCATAAGGGCTGAACTGTTCATCAAAATTCTATTCGATTGCTATACAAGACGTGCAGCGGGAGTAGCACATTTTTTGCAGAGGGTCAAATGTGGTTTAAGGTTAAAGGTTTAGTGGAGGGGAGCCAAACTCATTTTAGTTCAGGGGCCACATTAAGCCAAATGTGATTTGAAGTGGGCCGGACCAGGGGAATAATAATATAATGTCAACTCAAAAAGGTTCCTCTATGTTTTAGAGCAAAAAAAGTAAAATTATATGATGAAAATATTTACATCTACTAACTATCCTTTAAAACAATGTGAACAATATGAACAAACTCAAATTTCTTAAGGAAACTACCGTAAGCGCAATTTTACCTCGATTATGTCTCAGTATTTACACATGTAAATTACAACTTACAGATCAGAGTGAATCAACAAATACACACAACATTTAATAAGAG
>JAPTYQ010000013.1:4984352-4995790 GCA_029814465.1 Ostorhinchus cyanosoma | reverse complement strand
ACCACCCTCACCCAACTCCCCGTGGCAGGCCTGGGCTACTCAGATAAGACTGTACAATTAATAGCACCGCAGGACCAGCACCCACGGGGACACTTCAAAGATTATGTGTGTGTATGTGTGTGCTTAGCGTATGCCTGAATACATTAAAATGTTACTCAGCTTTTATGAGCGTGAACAAGATATATGGTGTGTGTGTGTGTGAGTGAGAATGGATTTATTTGCAGTTAGTACAGCGGTGATGCAGTATTTCTTTTTCTGACAACCCCCCCAGTTTACATGTAATGGGTAATAAACCTTTTCCTGCTTTTTAGCGCTGCTTATCACATCTGTGAATGCATCAGCCATAAGCACGTCGGTATCAGGACATTTTATGCAGTCTTCTGTGCACAATGATTTTTAGACATGAATGGATAGGCAATTTACATGATGCAGCACTGTGCAGCCAGTGCGGACACAGAATATGAATGAAGCCAAAGTGAGCATGTCTGCATTGCTTCTAATAAAAATAAAATCATCGCACAAGACGGGTGTGCAGACACGACTGTGGGAGGCATTATAGGTCAAAGTCAAAGCAGAAAGTCAGTGAGTATCATTAACTCTATAATAGCATAGCTGTTTTGATGCCTCCTTGTTTGGAATTTTGCCCATTCCCATATTTGGATGCAGAAGTGACCATATTAGGAAGAGAGGGCGGAGCTGTGGAAGGGCAAGAGGTGAAACGTTGCTTCTATGACTTACAACAAAGGCCACACAACAGTCAACAAGGAAATGTTCCGTTAAACACCACCACTTGTACTAATTTATTAACAGTTGTGTTTAACTAACATGGAACATATGTCCAATAATTGACAGATTAGTTAAGCCCATAATGTAATAACTAACTATTGTAGGTAATTCATTTATCAGACAGGGCTAGTTTTTTGTTTCCCTGCTACTTCCTGCAGCCTATAAGACACCTTCACAGCAGCATCATGTGACGCTTCTGACAAAGGCTACAGGAAGTGGCTGAAACTAGTAAAGCAGGGAAACCAAAGCCTACCCCTGTCTGATAAATGAATTACCTCCAATAGTTGTATTTGGAAGACAGTATGAACCTTTACCAGAATAACAAATGAACCCTAACATCAGCTGATGTAGCTGAATCACGCTAACAGGTTTTGTGCAATGTGAAACAAATGTCATGACACATATGCATGTCAGAATTATTTTGGTGATCTTGTTAGCTACAAACCTAAAGTAGAGGTGTCCTGTTCTTTTTTTTTTTTTTTTTAAATATATATTTTTTCCATAAATAGAAGGTAGAAAATGTGACTCAGCTGGTGAGTGTCAAATACAGCAAACACAACACAACTGTCAATCAACACCCACATGACACATCAAAGTATTCCAATATCCTTAAAATCCAATATCCCTGGTGTAGTAAAGTACTAAACATCTACGGTACTAATGCATGTACATGAACGCAAAACAACATCAATTAAACTATTATGGCTTAATGAATGAAATCATTTTTTTCCTGCAGGTTTCAGAGCGTGTAGTCGTGTTAAGAGTCTGCATTTTATGTAACAAATCCATCCAAAAAGGTTTGCGTGACCTTTGTGTGTTTCTTATCTCTGACCCAGCCGCATACCCAGTAATTAACTCTATTTGAGTGTTTTTCTAAACAAGAGCACAGTGATCAAATTGCAGCAGAATTACCCTTTAAGGCAGAACATATGACCGTCAAACACATGACGCTGATCCCAGGATCATGCAGCATGTGCCTAAGGTTCGCCTCGACGTAATTTGGGTCAGATGAGGAAGTAGGTCACCTGTCTTTGATGAGAGCTGTGATTTGGAATTGTCCTTGTAACACAATCTCGCACACGTGTACAAGCAGCTCATTTGAAGCACTGCCGCAGACTCGTCATCCTCATCATAAACCTCCTTGTGGTTGCAAACCACTTTATCAAATTGCAGTCTCAAATAATCTCACTTTAATCGCTTTATAAGACAAACTTGTATGTTATTGCATTACATTATTAGATTGTTGGTTTGTCGGTTTAGGATTTTAGTGTTCTTCTTTTCCTGAGTCGGCCTCCCTCGGGGTAAATTGTCCCATAAAATCTACTTGATCCTCAGCAGTATTATGGTGAATGCCTTTTGTGACATGGCATGTGTGTGTATATATAGTGGTACATGTGCAACTTCATTTTGTGGTCTCATATGGGTCAGCAGAGCCTGTCGTTTAAAGTAAGTCTGACTTTTTTTTTTTTTGGCATATTGTGCAGCAATATATTTTCAGCCTGTTATAATTATCATTTATCATTTCATTATCTCATTTGTTGTAATGTTCCAGGTTTTTTTTGGTCTGTTGCTTTGCACTTTTTTCAAACTATGGAAATCTTTCCTCGGGCTACTGGGACAAATAAAAACAGCAAGAAGTTGGAAACATTGTTGATGGATCACTGCTTTACTTATACTTCTATTTGGGGAGAAGTGGCATGCCAAGCAATATGTGGCATCCTGAATTTGTGCTGACTTTAATTGAACTGTCTTGTCGGGGTCAATCTCATATAGCATCAGCCTCCTTTCCCTCCTGGCTTATTCCCTGCCGCTACAGCGATGGCTATCATGCCAGATTGAGACCAAAAGGGGATATTTATCCTGACCAGGCTGTCGTCCTAATCCTCAATGCCCAGATTACTACTCCCCCTCCCCTCCCCTCGTCCCTGCAGGACGACCGGCTGGCAGACTGGTGGGATAAGGACAGAAACAGACAGCGAAGTAGAGGAATAAAGCGTGGGGTTTCCTCCGATAATTTGTCTGCGGCTGATGTCTCATCATTTGGTAGTTTGCCTTTTTTCTCAGTCCATCTGTTATGAGCTCAGGGTAGATTCCAGCTTCCCTGTAATGCTACCGAAACAAGAAGTAGCCCTCTATTGTGATTTTCCATTCTTTCTTCTGCACTGAAAGATCAGAGGAGTTGCTTTACCGTTTTGCAGGTGCAGCCCTTCATCATCACTAGCGTCAAACTTCCTTTTTTCTTTAAACCTGACATCAAATTTCTCTGCTCTGTTAAGCCTTCACCGTCCCCTCCAGCATCTCTCCCTTTCCCTGGCCCTCCATCCCCATATCCTCTCTCTGCTTTACCGAGTGCTTGACCTTCTGCTCAGGCCTGAAGGCTTATTGTCCAATTCATCTGTCCTCCAATCTCTCGCCGTCTCTCACCATTGTGGTTATTGTTCTTTCTTTCACCCTCTCCTCCTGCTCCTGCCTCTGCCATCATCCTGGGACTCTGATTTATAAGCTTGCAGCGAAAGCTCAGCTGCCCCCCCCCCTTTCCTGCCTCCCCTTTTGCAGAAGACAGAGCGGTGAACAGATATCAGTGGAGAGGCTGAGAGGCAGGAAGGGAAGCAAGAGAGAGCGATTGGCAAGGATATGATTTGCCAGCCAAAAGAGGATGACACAAAGAATTTGAATGTCAGCGAGCTGTTGGCAGTGATTTGCCTACCTTTGCCTCAAGCAGAGAGGAAGTTGGTTTATCTCTTTCATTAAGGGACAGGGAAAGGCCAGAGGGTGTGCAGATAAGGTCAAAATGAAACCGGGCACTCAGAAAGCCTGTTAATTAAAAGATAGCACACATGGGAACGACTTTCTAAAGATTATTTGAAAACTTTCCGCTTTTAGTTTGTCTCGAGTTTTACCATTAACCGGCATCATGGGATGTGATCTACGAGCGTTAAAGTTGCTCACTCGCAGATGGCGGTGTGGGAATGGAGCAGGCAGACCCCTAAATAACCCTGTGTAGTGCAGATGGCTGAGTGTCAAGAGTGATGGCCACCACTGTGAAGGAGCCATGTGTTGGAGCCGAAGAGGGCCGGGGGCAAGAGGGGATTTGACACCCTACTTTGTGTGTGTGCAAGTGTGGGTGGGATTTACTGATTTCCATGCTACTACAGCCTGTGGCTCTGATGTGTAACCTGATCTGTGTGTGCGCGCTCTGTTGTTACCCCCATCGGACAGCAGTAAATGGTCGAATCCTCACAGGACCCTGCTCAGGGATTCCCTCAGGAAGTCATTTTGTTAAGAATAGAATCTTAACTAACACGTCTCTCATCATGTGATCAGGTTTTATAGCAGTTGGCAGTCCAAGCAGCAGCCAAAGCCATTAACCATGTACTATTTGTCATGTTAAATAATAGATTTCATATAAACGCAGAGTGGCGCCTGGTTCTAAGTAGAATTTGTTTGATTTTGCTTTATTTTGTGTTATATATTATGATATATTCTTTGTGAACATATTTCTCCTTTCATTTCCTTCCACGGATGCTTTATGTTATTACGTAATAGTTTTTTCCCCTTATAAATAATGGACATTCACCTTTAGCTATTGTTGTTGCTGGTTGATATTGCCTATTTTCTGCATACACTGTTGTCCATTAAGTTGGAATAAAATAATTTTTTGCCTGATCTATTGAAATGATTATGACTGTTATGACTTATTCTTCATAAAGTGTAACTGGCACCTGGTCAAAGGAGATAAACTCATGTGTATCAATATGAATAAAAAGAGGACAAAATTATTCCAACTTTATGGGCACCAGTATTGGTTTAATGATGAAAACTACCCTTTAAATCACATTATATGGAGATTTCTTGAAAGATCAAAATTCCTGAATCGCCCATAACACTGAAATATCAAGATTCAGTTATTTTATTTAATCTCTCTGCCCAAGAACAGGGAGTGCATTTTGGTTTATCAAATCGAAACCCTATAATACTCTGCTATTAAAAAACACCATCATATACATAACATCAGAATTCAAACATATGCAGCATAAATTACATGAGATCAGGGGTGTGAACACAACACAAAATTAACCAGTTTTTCCATGAATAATGCATACACACTGTATACAGTCCAGTGTCACATCTATTCTACTAACGGCATAAAAATGCATGTGCTCCTGAACAGAAAGGTTGGATTTTATTCAAGGTGACCCACCTCTGCTCTCAAACATTTTGACAGTTGCTTCCTTTGTAGCAGCTTTATGACTTTAGTTTTGCAGTTTTCAATGGAAAGCCTTCCATATTTTCACGAATACAAGTGTTCCCAGTGGATAATTTGCATCATGATCATGACCCGATGAATTTTTTATGCACATATTTTACCCAAATTGTAGCTCAAGAGTGTTCGTAAACAGTCATAATGACACAGTTATTTCATTTTAATACTAGTTTTGGGTTTCAGTGAATGTTTGATTTGTAGAAGCTGTAAAGGAACAGAAGACTGCATGACGTGACTCGGTTCTATACTGTGTTGTCGTTTTATGCCTGTTGACAAAGAAACCCTGAGATTAAATGAAAAAATAAAGATGCAATTTAGTTTCAGTTCACTGCTCATTGTGTTTCTGTAGCTTTCATGTTTTCCTTCATTTCACTTGAAGACATTGTCTCCTAGTTCTAGTTTGAGTTTCTGTAATAAACCCAGCGTACAGATTGATGCAGCCCCAACAAAACAAACGTTTAGTGTGATCTTATCGGAGAAAACTTTAGCCGAGATGCTACAGTCTTAATGCCAATTGCCTGTGATATTGCTTTGGTTTTCGTTTCGCACCCATACACTTCAGCCTTGATGTGTTTTCTTAATCGCAAACCACTGAAATACAAGCTTACAAAAAGGTGGAGTTAATGTGACCTCAACACAGCTTTCAAAATTAAATGTTACAAGGTTCACGTGGCAAGACGTCTGTTCTGTCTGACCTGGTTTACGAGGACGCAGTCACATAAATATTGACAAAGCTCCATCTGTGTGCCAATTAAACCTAAGAAACACCAGAAAAAGTCACTCTTTTCCTTGCTCTGCCTCATGGAAGCGCACTGAATTGATCCAAAGATGTTAAGTTTTCAGCTTCAGATTTCCTCCAAAATTATGGCTTCGCTCATATTGGAGGAGGACTGGCCCCTGGCTGCTTGGAAAGAATAAGGTCCTGAGGAAAAAATATGCTATCCATCTTACAAAACAACATTTGTTTGCCTGCCAGGGCCTTCAAAACCATTAACAAGATTAGGGAGCACACAATGGCAACAGTCCCTCTCCTCCCTCCCTCTGTCTCCTTCTCTTTTTCCCCTCGTATTCCCTCCTACTTTGTTCTAGCTCATTTGCCAGTACAATGCAGACATTCAGCGGTTTGTCTGCACCTCCTCTCCTGAGGGGACTTCAGCACAAAACCTCCTTATGCAGGCAGACAGCAGTGGCATAAACACACACGATTACACACACACTCACAGGCACGAATCAACACAGAAGAGTAAATTAACACAAAAATTAATAAATTCATGCCAAAGGCGGACTGTCTCACACACCCCCTTGTCTCCAACCAACCTGCTCTGCACTAATAGAGGGAGCTGAATGCACACAAATCATCAGAGGGTTATATAAACACTATGGTGTCCTGGACGAATATAAATAAAGGTCCTGCATAGGCACTGATGTACACTATTCCCATAAATGGTATAATACAGGGCAGTTGTGTGGGTGCGTGTGTGCTCTGCATCAGATTGCTCCAGGGCTGTTGTTTGAGGCAATTTATCCCTGTAAAGCTATCGATTATCCATATCCATCACATTTTCTTTGCTTATTTTGCTCTGTAATATCACTTGCACTAAAAATAAAACAAACATGAAGATCTGGGCGCAGAGAACAGAGGTGCTTCACGCTAACACACGGAAAAGAAAAATTAAACCTACTATGTTGGTGAAATTGCTAACACCTCATCTCTGGCTCGCCTCCTCTGCTCCCCATCTCTGTGGAAACCCTCCCTCCCTCCCTCCTCCTTTTTTTCCCCCTCTTCCTCATCGCTCTCCCGCTTCTCTCATCTTAAACCAGCTCACCTCATCTTCCGTTTCATCTTACACGCTAATCTCCTCGCCTCGCCCGGCCCCCCCCCCCTTCCATCCAAGTAATAAAATTTAATTGCATCCGTCTTGCATTTTTCAATGCAAGTTCTCAGGGAGTTTAACATGAGTGCTATATCTCATTAAATCCTTCTCCCTCCTGCTCTCTCCACCTCCAGGTGCCTACAGATGTTTCAATGGGTCTGCTGGCAGAGCCCCAGGTGGCCATGTTTTGCGGTAAACTCAACATGCACATCAACGTGCAGAGCGGCAAGTGGGAACCGGACCCCTCGGGCACCAAGAGCTGCATCGGAACCAAGGAGGGCATCCTGCAGTACTGCCAGGAGGTGAGGTTTAGGGGCGGGGTTCACCTGCTGTTATCTACTGTACATCACATATATAAACAACACTTATTTCCTCACAGAATCAATTAAGCCTACGACCATATTAAAACAGCCTTTATTGCTGATATGAATCTTTATGTATGTGCAGTATGAGAGTATAAGCCTGAGGCCATAAACAGAGGAGGAGTGTAGATATTAAATGTGAAAGTGTGCAGGATACAGTGTTTATAAGAGCCAGCTCAAAGGTCATTTCACACAGACTTAAATGAACCATCAGGGTTCAGATGTCTTTTTTCGCATACTCTGTTGGACAAATGGGTCAGAAATCTATTCGACCAACATTGATTTTTACTCATCTTGATACAAATTGTTTATATATAGCAGTCCTCCAGCGAGATTTTTTGGAAACTTGACATGACTTTGAAAAATAATCCTATTTTTATCGGCCTTGCTACATAACAACACTCCTATTTCCAGGATAATTGAAGTACTCGCTTTTACTTCAGCTCATAAGCATTTTGACCTGCCACCATTTTTGCCGAGATGAGGAACTGAGATAGTGCGCAACTTAACTGCTCTCGCCAGCTCCTTAAAAAAAATACCGTTTAATTCTTGTGTTGGCCTTTTACATGCAAACCTTAGTATTGAATATAGAGTCCGTCAGCTGAAGTCTATTTTAATTTCAACAGAAAACATTGCCATTCAGGCAAAATATATTAAAAAAAACAGAACTGCGCTGTGCTATATGTTGTGTAATGATAGAAAAACACACATATTTTCCTAAATTGCACTCTTAACGGCCACATTTGTTGTCATTCGGGTTCTGCATCTGTGCATCCTACAGCTCGGATGCAGAAAATTAGCATAAAGGCAACACAAACAAACATGAAGGAGAGTGAACATTGAAAGAAATGAATCAAATATGATGAAATATACGACAGTTAGTGTATAATAATCTATACTGATGTGATTTTTCTGGCTATTCCTTTTTTAGCAGAGCCTTCTCCTTACCACTCTTCTCCAGCCCTCAGTTACTGCCACCTGCAAAACTAAATTAACTGTTGTACACGACTATGAAATCACAGGCAGATTACATTTAAAACCCAAGAAAACCCAGTGCGAGTTTATGTTCGACTACTTCAAGTGCCATAAGGGAGGACAGTTCAACACAGATCAGTTTAAAGGCATCACTTCGGCTCTATCCGCATTTTTTTATGATGCAGAAAGTGAAAACGGCTGCAGTAAAGGTTCACTGTAGAAGCAACTGAGATTTTATTTGTCCTTCTTGAACCAAATATTTGCAGCAGTTCAAAGACATAAAACAGATTCATATGCTTCCAAGTAAACTGGTGCAGGCTCCACCACTGGCTTCATTACAGTCACTAGCTGAACGATGGGGTATGATTTTGGATCTGCGAAGACTAATTTGCATTCAAATGTGAGGGTTTTTTTCTCCTGCTAGAATCAGTATAATTGTTCATAAAGCTCCTTCTGTATCTTCACATACTGTCACACACAGTTCTAAGGGGAAGAATCATCTTTTTCGATAGTTAAAGATACGATGATAACTGAATACATAAGACTAAGATGCATTATGTTGAAATATTTGCCCTAAATTGACACATTCAGGAAAAGTCTTTATTTCCAGATTGATAAATAAAATCACCATAAACCGAAGCATGTTCAGGATGTGTCGGATGCGGTGTGAACACCAAATTTTCTTTGAATTTTGCCTCCCGGTTATGACTCGAAATTGTCCCTCATGTGGCCATGTATGCCGTGATATATGCAATACTTAAACTATAATTACCCAGCGTTTATTTTGTTTTGAGTGTGCAATAAGCCGGGATGATAAATGTTTATAGTCCTGACATTTTAGTTGGATTTTTGGGTCGGATAATTTACATTTTCGCCATTAAGCTGACACTTTGAGAGCAAATTACAATGATTGAGCAGGTAGCGGTGCAGTTTCTTTATTGGGAACACGTCAGGAGAGCGCACACCAAGAGTAATTTAAGTCATTCCTGTAAGATTCTAGAGAGCTCCGGGATTTTAAACTTGATCTTTAAGCAAGATAGAGCAGAAAGAAAAAGGTATTTGAAGGCTCCGGAAAACATTTTGTTATCTGCACCAGTGGCTCCAGCGAAAAAAAAGAAAAAGTGAAATCTTAACTGGAGTAAGGATTTCTTGATCTATTTCTAGGAGCATGAGGGAATAAAAAAATTAGAGGAAATAGCCACAAGCACAGACAATCCTTCAACTTGGAATGATGACACGATGCCAAAAACTCTGCTTGGTAAACAAGCTGCTTAAGTCCATGTGACATTTCTGCATAAGCTCTTGCTGGCTTGTAATTAGGCAGAGAGAGACTAACCGAGCCGGATCCAAAAATCCACACAGTTAATATTTATTTGTAGAAAAGTATAATTTTGCACAATAGGGTGCTGGTAGTCATTAACCAGACTGTCACTGTTAGCAGTCTTATGAAACCTCAAGGTCATTTCTTGTGGGAAAATTCAACCAGTGATGAATATTCCAAAACAGAAATGCACTAAGACGGAAAAGAAACGATAAAAATGTTTGATTTTGAGGAGGTGGTGAGATTTCTCTGGAAGAACATCCTTCCATTGCTACCACTGATAAATCCGCTCGCAGTAAACACAGGCTTACCAAGCTAGTTTAAGGTCCCGGCTTGAAAAGAAATGAGTGTTTTGAACTTGAAATATCAAAGAAGTGGAAAACATGAAACATTTCCAACCCACTGCTGAACTGGAAAAACAAGAGGAGTTGGCGAAGAGGAGTGTGACTAGGAACCGAGGTGGTTATGGGATTACTTTTTTTTTCTTCTTGTCTGCCTTTAGAAAGGCACGAGGGAGGAGAAAACACACTAAGAAATGTCATGAAAAAGAATGACGAGGAGAGGTATTTGGAGAGGGATGGCACGTCGTCTCCGAGTGTTGTGCAGAGGCAGATGTCATGCATGGCTGAAAGGAACATGGAGGTGAACGCGGCGGAATCTGTCGAGAAACAACGCGCGTCGCAGTGATGCACGAAGATGTGAAACGCGTGCACGGATGTTTTGTGCGTACGGCGCCAATCGATTCACGCATAAAAATGAAGGAGGCGGAATACGGACGAAGACGAACAAACGATGAAAAAGGAAAAGGTGGAAATGAAAAACCCTGGTGGCTGTCGAAGGGACGGTCCGGTCGATGTCACGCAGACCGCAAAGACCTCCGATGTCAGAGTTCAACGGAAATGAAATGGCCCTGAAATAGAAGCTTAAAGACGATAGAAGATCAGCTGTTCAGGAAACGGCAGAGGCCTGTCCAGCCGCTCAGCCACCGCAGATCAAACACCTTTGCATTTTAACTATAGAGCAGACACGAGTCCTTTTAAGATATTTTGTTGGTTATCTTTTATATGTGTGTATATTTCTGATCTTTGGAAAAATGATGTTAATCCGTTCTTCTTTGTTTTTTCCTGTCTGGATGTTCCTTTTATCGATGCAGGGCACACTGTGTATGAAATGTGCTGCATAAATCAACTTGCCTTACCTAATTTTATTACTGCCTGACATTAATTGACTGCCTTATTTGAGATAAGATGAACACAAGATGGGATATAGTTGGTGATCATGATTATATTAAATTGTATTATATATTAAATATCCAATATGGAGTTGAAGAGGTTTGAGAAACTGCCACCATATATTCTACTCTAAGAATGAGTGTGAATTCAACAACAAAATATCTATGCATTAGCAAACTACACTGAGTGATGATTGACAAGGTGAAATAAGTGGATCATGCTGATGCTTTAATTTGTGATGTTCTTAACAAGAAGGGATATTTTCCAAGCAATCACTTTAAAGCAGAGGTCTCAAACATGTGGACATGAATGCAAAAATTACACTGAAGATATGAATCATTTTAGTTTAGATTCCACATACAGACTAATTTAATCTCAAGTGGGTCAGATCAGTCAAATACCATCATAATAACCTGTAAATACTCCCAACTCCTAATTTTTCTCTTTGTAAATGTAAACATTTTCATGTCATTTTCCTGTATTTACACTAAAACTTACCATCATTTCACAAAAACGCAAATAACCTGAATAAATATGAACATTTATTAAATGTCTGAAGTGTAAGTTTACCAATATTCTGCCTGTTATTAAATGTTTTGTGTTTTTGTGGATCCACAGTGATCT
>JAPTYQ010000013.1:4923233-4937328 GCA_029814465.1 Ostorhinchus cyanosoma | reverse complement strand
AAGACACCTTGGTGGCCTAAAATTCCAAATAGCAGCATCAGTCATCTTAATGTAAAATGTCTAAAAAGTCATGAAGTATCCTAGAATATGTGACTGCCTTAAAATAGCTGTAAAATAATCGTCATATAAAAATAGACTTCAAAAAGAGTAAACGTACTGATTTGCATTTTGCACACTGCATTCCGCAAGAACTATGAGCCTCAGAAGGTAAAAACTGAGACCTACCCAGGACTTTGAGGGTGACATTGGTCTCTCCGAGGTTCACGGAGTCCAGAGGAGCGCTGATCTCGCAGCGGTAGTCGCCTGCATCCTCCTGGGTCACCCTCTGCAGAGTCACTGTGGCCCCTTCGATGGTTGCCCTCCCCTCGAACGGACCTGAGAACGAGGAGTCAGGACACAAAAACGGCCCAAACAATCACACAAAATGACAGAGTAGGAGAAAATAAAACAACTGCTAGCTCACTGAATGTATTACGTGTCCATACTGCATCACAGTTATGACAAACTATGGTGAATGAAGACTAAAAAAAACTGAAATCAAAAGGTCAAAATACTGTGCAATTCAGTCCGAGGCAATTAGACCTCTTCCTCATCCTCACACGACCCAGAGCATATGCACCTTGGGCTTGACGTCGGAAGGAGAAAAAAAAATACTATCGCCACATAGACCATATTTTGAAGACATTTCTAAAACACAAACTGGAAGCTGCGAATATACCAGACATGACAGCTGCATTTGACTATTTTTACTCATGTTCTGCAGCACTTGATCGTTTTGTAGCATCGCTGGGGAAAAAAATCCATTATTACCTTTCCGCATATTGCAATTGAAGTGGTCTTAGAGGACATGACACTTGTGCATCTACTCGTTGCTTGTGTTTTCCTGCTGTAGGAAATCTACCCTGTGGCTAATCACAGGTGTTTTCAGAGAGATCAGAGGTTAAATACTTGATGGAAAGCTGTAATTGTACACCGCTGATCAAATTCTGTCTACTGTTCCACTCTACGTCTCAACGTGGAAGCATGAAACAAAGTCACGGGTCATGCGTATTACTTGAATTTAGTGATTTTCTTTGAATGCAGAGGAGAAAAGCTGCAGAAAGAAGCAGAGTATTTTACCCAGTTTTGATTATAGCAACGTTAACGCAAGTCATGTTTGAGTCCATGATGGTGTTTATATTACACCGTCATAACTCACTCCATCATTGTTTCACTCAAATATTTCCCAACGTCTTCATTTGTGGCTTCTATGCAATCTCTATAAATCAACTGAATTCATTACATTTAATAGCTTGATTTATAGGTGTGCATTTTAGGCACACCCAGTGACAGTTGCTAGTATTTTAGAATATTTGGCCTAGCACAGGGGTTCCCAAAGTGGGGTACACAGGGGTACTGGAAATGTTTTTGGAAAAATACATTAAATAAGTCATCATGTATAGTATCGAATGCAAAATAAATAATGAGAATTAATGCTGAAATATAAAACACAATAAATACATTCATATAATAGTTTTATTGCCGATCATCATGTTTAAACTTTGGTAACATTTTAAGAACATTTCTATTTCATATTATTCAAAATGAGTTTATGTGAGTAGCTAATTCATTATTTTTTGTTGATAAAAAGTTCATTTTTTAATTAATGACCAATTTGTTTTTTATTTTCTTATCAATGAAAGAAGGCACTTTTCAGTCTATATTATGCAAAAAAAATTTACTATAATTTTTTTTTATATATATTACAGTTAAATATATGTGGTTTGTTTACAAAGTTTGGAAAATACAAAACACTTTTGGCACAGGAACAAATTTTGCCAATTTTTTTCAATCAAAAATGCTGAAGTGAGAGTTGGGGGACTTGGATAAAAAAGTATATTTCAGGGAGTGCTCCACTGTAAAAAGCCTGAGCACCACTGACCTAGCACAAAAAATAATTATGCATATTAACTAATGTTGAAGTTAATCATTGACATATGCCAGGTTGCAAAAAGCAAATAATAGGTAATTCAATTTTCATGTAGTATTTTGAAAAAAAAGAAAAAGCAAAACAAACAAGTTTTGTCATTTTTTGTATTTTTTATAGTGACATCATGATCAAAATAGAACATTTTAAGGGTTAAAAAAATGTAAAATGAAAATGAATGCGTATTTGATATATATGATTAGGGCTGACATTGATTTAAAAAAAAAATTTAATTAGAGTAGAGTAGAAAAAAAAATCCACATATAATATTTAATAGCTTGATTTATAGGTGTGCATTTTAGGCACACCCAGTGACAGATGCTAGTATTTTAGAACATTTAATCTAGCACAAAAAATAATTATGCATATGAACCAATATTGGTGTGAATCATTAACATATGCCAAGCTGCAAAATTTTTTTAAATAAGTAATCAAATTTTTATATAGTACATTCAAAACACATTAAAAAATGGCATTTAAAAGGTAAAAAAAATACGACCATTATTGAGTATTTGGTATTTTTATTTACAGCTCAAGTTAATCAAATACAAAAAACTGTAAAAGACTTAAAAACAAACTGTATGATTTATTTATTTATTTATTTATTTTTTATGTCATTCTGCAGACTTGGTGGTTCGAAGGGCCTCTCAGGGCAGGACACCGGAGGGTTAACTTTGCTTTGGTTTCTGTTCTGGCTCTCGCTGCTCCGTTCTACCTGGATCTGTCTGATTCTGAAGTGTTTGCCTTCCCACTGTTTGTTTATGTGTTTTCTCTTCCTGCCGCTGTCTACACACGCCAACCATTTCGAAGCAGATGGTCGCCCATCCTGAGAGGTTCCTTCCCGTTAAAAACAGCTTTTTCTACAAACTTTCCTCGAAGGGGATTTGGTGGGTTTTTCTCTGTAATACTGTAAGGTGTTAACGGTACAAGGTCAAGTGCCCCCAGATGACCTGTGGTGTGATGACAGAATACAGGATGGAACATATCCAAGAACCAGAACATCTTTTTGTGATACCAGAACTGTTCTAGTTTATTATATATAGGTTTGTATTGTATTGAACATGTGATTTCGAAGAAGCTCAGTTTCATCGAAGTCGCAATTTTACATTAAAGCACGTGAGATGTTTGAATGTATTATTTTTATTCTCTTTTTTTATTTGGTATTGGTTTATTGTTCTTATTTTTTTGTTGTTTTTAAATTGTACAGTTCTATGTCTTTTAATCTATTCTTGTATTTTATTCTTTTATTTTGGTTTTTATTTATTCTTCTGTACAGCACTTCAGTCCACTGCACTTGCTTTAAAGTGAATTACAAATAAAGTTGGATTGGATTGGATTAACTTTTGAACCCACAAAGACCAAGACTTATTTTTGTGGTAACTTTCAAATGATTTTTTTTCCCTTCATATTTAACCTTTTTTAAGTGAGTAATCACCATTTATTATAATATATTTTGCATTTTTCAGAAAAAATCTTATATTTTCCTAGATTTTACTCACTGATAATGCAGATGTTCATAAAACCTCGCAGTAAATATAAAAACTGAAGAAAAAGTGACTTTTTTCAGTAAAATGTATCAATAACTGAACATGAAAACAAGCCTTTACAACCACTCTAATAATAAAACTACATTTGTTTTACTGGTGAATCCGTGTTGCAGACGATGACAGTGTTTCCATGTTAAGTATGGAGCCTCTGAACGTCCAAATGGGTCACATCTGATGCAGATGAAAAGCTGAGAAACTGTATTTTACCTGGATTAGTATTGATTGGATTAGTGGTTCAGGAGTTATTAAACATTTTAGTTCAGTAGATGCTTTTGGTTGATGTCATACTGCTCCTTCATTTGACTCATTTTTGGATATTTTACCTTTATCTGATAAAAATGGGAAATGTGTGAAGTAAAAAAAAAAAAAAAAAGAGTAGGGGTATGAGGTGTAGAAAATGATCCATCTTTTCAGCGATTAAACTCAGGTCTCATAGCTCAGAGCACTTTGCATTATCAAGTTACACTGACTTTTTATATGTGAAACTGTTATTTTATACAAGTATATTGTGCATTTTTTGTGTGTTTTGTTTGTCTGTTGTAAATGGAGATCCTGATGTGAAGCCTGTACCAGAAAATGCATCAAGACAAGCATAAATAAAAATCAAATTAAGGCTTTTTTTTCCCCCTGCTGTGTAATTTTTCCACATCATCAAGTGTTGGCAGCAGCTCTTTCTAAGAAATCGCTAACTCTTTATTCATGTCACTTCATAAACTGAAGTGGAGTTGCCAATGATGAGAGAGGAGGAGGAGGAGGAGGAGGAGGAGGTGATGGGTCAAAGAGACATTTTGACGCTTTGAGATTTGACGAAATTGTTAGGCTAACAGCGATGTTCATTAAGAAGGTTGATAGTGTCAACGTTATGATTCATTATTTATCCAACCCATTAAATCCACACCAGAAACCACGGAGGAGAGAGATCAAGGGTAAAAGACGGTTAAGATTTTATGCCTTGACATCACTGCTAAAACGTCTCCTGCAGTTTATCCATCATCCCTGCCTGTCTGTGTGCGTCTGCATCCGGGTGGAGTCGCATCTCACGGCCAAAATGTCCTCCTATGTGGCAAACCCCCCCCTCCAGCTGGTACTGCAAGCTGATTAAAACAAATGCCCCGTTTGTCACCCGAGGGATAAACAGTGACAGGCTGCGTTCTCACCTCTGAAGTGTCCATCATAGTACACAAAGGAAACATCCTTCCCTTTCTTCTTCCACTCGATGCGTGGGTTCGGGTCTTTTTCTGTGCGAAACATGCAAGACAGCACCGCGTCTGGGAAAAAAATAAATAAATAAAAAGGAAGCCAATGAGATATTTATGGCGGCATAGCAAAGCCAAATCACAGGCTGCTTTAACTGCTTGGTCTATTTATAGTTTATTTATAGCCTTTTAGTGTATTCTGACAGAGGGAGTCTGATAGAAGGCCTTTGAGGGGATAAAAAAAGTTCCTGCTTCCTCACCTGAGAACTCGCGCACCTCCACCTTGTGTTTGTTGGTCGACACGGTGACGGGGACAGAAGGGGAACCTGGAAATGGCGGGGGAAAAGGCAGAAGGAAGAGATAAAGTAGAAGGGTGAGAGCGGTTCAGAACGTAATATCGCTTGTCATCCATTAAGGGGCAAGGTGAATTGGGTAAAGTGCTCCACGTTGCCCGCCAACTGCAAGAGGAGAATTCTTAATGGCTGTGTTTGGACTCTTGCTCTACTGTCTGCAGCAGACTGAGGCTTTCTCCAGGAGATCTGAGGTGAGGGCAGGATTACTCCCTCCTTCGCTTTAATCCTACGGGCTAAGCAGCGGCAGCCGTATGTTTATTTAAGCGCAGGTTAACACAAGGTCAAAGGAGCATCTCCTAAGATTGCTACAACGGCTTGTCCAGATTACGGTGATGTATGGCGGGGCGTTATCGTACGGCGGAACGCCTCCGTGTCCCTGTTTGCCTCGACTCCGTCTGCGTGTCACTGATACCCAACACACATCTAAACAGGAAGAAGACGCTGGAGCTGCTTTTCCTGTGCGCTGATTGGTTTAGATTCGGGATTATTGTGCGTCGTCCTGTTTGTTCGCAGGGTAAATGTGGCGCAAGGTCATCTGATGGAGGAGCGGGTCGGACATGGGGAGCGAGAGCGGCAGCTGAAAGCTCCCACAAGTGAACCAATTAAGAAACAGAGAAGGATTTTAAGGCTGAAGGCCATGCATTTTTGAAATTAGGTTATAAATGTTGAATGGGCCTCAGGAGGTCTAAGAACATTAAAAGCGATGAAAAACTTTGGGTTTAAGGCTGGAGAACTTTTAATTTGGTGCAATTAAGGTGTCACGAGGGGAGCAGCCCTCACACGCTTTTTAACAAACTCAGTAGCTTAACTTTCACATAATTCCCATCAGTGGAATCAAACCAAGTACGTTTACTCAAGTACTGCACTTAAGCACACATTTAGAACTACTTTACTGGAATATTTCCACTTTATAGTACTTTATGCGTCAACTCCTTTCCATCTCAGGGACAAATATTGTACATTTTATCCCACTATGTTTATCCAGTTGAGAAAACTTTCCTCCAAAATATAACATTTAACTGTGGTCCTGAGGAGTTTGTGTGGGAGTGTGTTTTGTACAGGGACCTTTCCATTTCTAAGTTAACTGTTGATGGTGTTGTTGTGGAGTGCACCGAAGGACTTTAGTGGAAAATTCACCTTAGTCCTTGAGAGTCAGTTGTAAGGATGGAGATTACGTATTTCTTCTCATATCCTTCCGAGATCCGGGTAAGTAAAAGTTTCTGCTCTTTTTTATTAAGTCATTGTTTTTTCATTTATTTTTTTTCATGGAATGTCCTTTGCTGTGGACTTTGTCTTTTTAAATAAAGCTTTTCCCCTCCAGAAAACAATAATGAACTGCTGAGTCTCAAGAGGATACGTTACACAATGAACATCTTAACATCCACCAGGTCGCTCATATTCTCTGGTTAAAGGTCACATTGGGGCCATGTTTAAATACAGAGGCAAATAAATCAAATAAAGTCCTGCATATTTGATTTACAGTTCTTCATTTTGCCTTTTCCCCTTCTAAGGAAGATAAAACCCACTTGGATTAGGTGGAAAATCCATCGACACTAAGCTGAAATCATTCTTTGTCCCTTTCCTCTCCAGTGAAAGCCACATATCTCCATTATTAGTTTATAATAAACCTTTCCTTTACGGGCTGAACAATCCTCCTCCTTCATAAACTAAAGCCCTGACGCTTTGTCTTTGCATTGTTTTTCTAAGCTGATGAAAAGTAGACTTTTTAGAGATGCGTGGTTGACAGTGACACTACAAATAAATGATGATCTTGTGGAATATGAATCACCGCTGTAGGTTAAATTACCCAACAGCATACAAAACAGTCCTGAGCAGCTGTAAAATGAACCCAAAAACATCATAGTAAAACACTGACTGGGACCACTTTTAACTATTACACAATTTAACTTAAGTTTTTCCAATGCATGAACTTAACGTTACTGTAAATTCTCCGTCCTATGACATGATGTAGACCTAGATTAAATCAGACCATTTTCCAGAACATAAAAACAAATTACCATGCCTTCTCTGGTTTCCTGTTTGTCTGCGACTTCCTGCGCAGCCTCATTGTTCCTGACTAACAAGGAGTTAAAGAGCGTTTCCTGTATGAAGGAAGGGGCGACCTGAAGAATAGAAAACTGGGACAAAGGCCAGGAAGTGTGGATGGACTGAAGCAGGAAGGCGGCCATGTTGCACCTAAAGGTCTCACTCATTTCAACAAGAGCAGTTATTTTAAGACAATAATAGTAATGAGGACCACCCGAGCGAACGGTCCCCTGAAGAAAGCTCAACTTCAGCATGTTAAACTTTGAACTAAGTGAATTAAAACTGCACACTCTCACTCCTCTGTCCGAGCCGTGTGTTGACTCGCGGCAGTGTAACAGGATTATCATCATAGCCTTGGCTGGCGTACCTCGACACCCTCTGAGGAGCATTGTCTCAGTAAAGGATGAACAAGACGAAGGAGGGAGATACAATGAGATTAAAAAGGGACAAGAATGAACGACAAAGCAGAGATGAGCGGCCCTAAGAATAGAATACAAATGAAGCGGAGTGGAGGAGAAAGAGGCGGAGGTGGAGGTTAGTAAGGAGAGGGGTGGGGGATGGGGGGGGCAGAGACCCGTAGAAGCATGAATAAAAGAGAGAGTGGGATTGAAGGCGAGGGAGATCCTCTCAGACAGCAGGGATGTGAATGGGAGAAGCTCTTGTCACATAGTGTGAGACCAGGCCCAGCACCACCTTGAAGGGTGTCTCTTTGAGAGGAAGGAAATGTAGCAGGGCTGCCAACATGCCCGCACTTTACTGCTGCGTGGCTGCCTGTCACACTGACTGACACACACACACATACAAAAAAAACCCAACACACACACACACACTCTTAGAACTGAGCGGAGATGTGTGTTGGTGTGGCCCCGCTGCCCCAGTGTCGTGCTTGTACTACTATGAACACTGTCAGCTTCAATGGCCTCAATTAACTACAGAGGCGTTGAGGCACACAGTGAACACATGGCCCACTCACATTGTTTTACAACTGCGCGGTGGCTAACGCTAACAGGAGCCAGCTTTCCAAATCTGAGACCCGCCGCCGTTCAAGAACTCGGCAACAAAAGACGCTCATATGTTGAGGAGGGTCTGCGAGGATGCCAAAAGCTGACCCGCTGACAACTGGCCGCCATTTAAGAGCTGGGACTGTGTCGTCACGCTTGGGTTTTTGGGGCCAAGGACTAAATATAAAGATGTGAGCATGGATGGCTCATCCACACCTCAGCAGGTCTGCACTATAGGTGTAAGGTGGTGGAGAAAGAAAAGGAATAACACTCAACAATAGACCTCGATAATCGCTCTACATGCAGGGAGGAGAGAAATCCACCTACAGAAAATCCACTTTTTACTCCTGAGAAATCTATATCTTATAAAAAATGATGCCCAAAATAAAAGTATTAGAAGAAATGCTCTATTTTGTGGAAAAACTGCTCCTTTAAATGTATCTACACTACATACACAGACAAGAATTAAAATGATATTTTTGGTTCTCATGTTTGGTAAATCATCTTTTAGTATCGTGAACAAGGCTGTGGTTTATGTTACATTTACAGGTTGAAGATAATGACACATCAACACATCCAATTCATTTGATTCATCAAGGTTTTGCTTCATGAGAATCATGGAAATTGTCAAAACGGCAAAATCTGGATTTTTCCTCTGGAGACTTTCTTGCTCTGAAACCAGTTTGTTGTTATATAATCAGTGTAAATATGTTTCTCCTGTCGTATATGGAACGTAGGATTGTAGAGAAGTCTATTTTTGACATTGATGTTATGTTTTCAGGGAATAAAACTCAATTAAAATCATGAATCATTCAAGACACGCACACACACAAAAAAACAGTGAAGTTTACATTTTTTTTGCCGACACTGCCCAGCCCTAACCCAAATATATCACAAATAAAGATGCCAAATATGATTTTCTTAAAACAAATGAATTCTCCTGCCACATCTTGGTATTATTTTACATCTGTGTGGATGTGGAGGCTGCAGTTTGTGTTTGTTCAAGCTGTGGATCTATGCACTTGTTTCATCTCAGTTGTCAAATTCTGTAAAAGTGACACCGCAGCACAGTGATTAAATAGATAATTCCTACTTTTTGCCTTTTTCAGGGTCTGTTGTCTTCTTCAGTTACACAGACATCATGATGTATTGCAGATTAATATCTTGTAATGCATCAAGTATCGCAGAATCGCTGTATCATGACACCGTCGTGGGCAATGTGAGAGTAAACTGTGTTGTCTACGGCTCAGAGAAATGGTGATTGATGTATCGGATGATTCTTTAATTTCATTTTTCTTTATGAGCGTCTATTTATAGATATTTTGCTAAATAGTTAGAGCAGAACAAAAAAATTAAGCTCACTTTCAGCAGGACCTGGGTCACAGAACTGATGTTTCCAAAGTGTGAGTCATGCCGACTTGAGTGCCAAGCGAGCTGAATGGGTGATCCTATCAAGGAAATGGATCCGTTACAGGAAAGATAAACTCAAAATTAGAATGTGTCGCACTGAAATGAGCTTAGTTTTAGTGTGTCTTTTCTTTAAGTGTTTGCATTCCAGACCTGGATGTGGTTTTCTACGTGCAGGAAGAAGGAACCGTTACAGTAAAACAAGTCTGCTGACTCAGGCTAATCGCAGAGGGGAGTTTGTAAACACGGTTGTGAGGATCAATCGGAGTCAGATCCGGCTGCCAAAACTGGTTTGGGTATAGGATTAATCAGCTTCGTTTAGCAGCACCTGAGCTAGATTTAGAACAGTTTTGGCGCCTGTGGTTTGTCAAATATTCTGGTGTTGCACCCGTCAGGAGTGAACGTGTGCCAGACTCAATGTGCTCAGGAGCCAATCATTTTTTTTGCCCAACTCAGAACTAAAACTGGCAGTGAAATAGAGCCAGTGGAAGTAAGTTTGACTTTAAAGGGGTAAAAAAAAAAAAAAAAAGATATTCCAAGGCTGTGAGCAGACGTTTGCTAGAGTTTACTTTCTTACATGTTCTTTATGCTCGTCCCTGTTGGTCCTAAAGTGAAGACGTCATGTACGCCTGCCTCAGTATTCAGACATCTAAACAGACGTCAGCACGGAGACACAAACACACAACTCCTGTGTTGCATTAACATCAAGCAAACACTGCGACAGCTTCAACTCACACAGGGCCAGCCACCCTCCCGCCTGATCAAAAAATAGAAAGATGGCACACTTGCTCGCTCCTTGGCACGCAGCTTTACTCTCATTACGTGGTCCGTACAGAGTGTTACAGAGACTGGGGGGTGGGTGTTGCCGGGCCCGAGCCGAGGTCAAAAGGATGGCGCAGTAATAATTAAGGCACTTATTCAAATTAACAGGGAACAAATGAGACATGGAAGAGATGGACCCATAGGAAATATCCTGTCTGGCTGCGTGATGGAGATAACGTGAACAGGACACGTTTGAAGGCTGAGAAAAACAGGGTGAGGACTCGGGATGTGTGTGTGTGTATGTGTGTGTGTGTGTGTGTGTGTGTGTGTGTGTGTGTGTGTGTGTTCTCATTGAAACAAAGCCCCTCTGTATGACTGTAACCCTGTGAGCAACAGCTGTCTCAGTCAGACTGTGTGAGTCGTGATGGGGGATGTTGGGTCTCTTGCCACAGGAGTCCCACCCAAAACATTTCCTACTCCCATTTATTATTATTTTTTTTAGCCAAATAATTCAACACACCCCTGTTTACTGAAAAATGTTCTGATGATAAGTGATCCCTGTCAGTTCGTCCAAAGCACACATACACACCTCTGAACCCGTGACCTCCAGGCCTGACAGGTGGTGCCATTCATTCACATTATCTCATCACATCATCTCACAACTGCTCCCCAGGAGTCCCACCAACACTTACACTCCCTTCCCACAAAACAAAGGCTAAACACAGAGACTCTATTTACAATTTAAAGTTGCATTTTTCCCTTCATTTCCACAGGAATGTCCCCGCTTCCCTGTTTTCGTTCCTCCTCACAGTCTCCTGGTAACATCCCGGCTATGAAAACACTTCGTCACAACTGAGAACAGTTTGAAGTTTTTGGTGGAAATCCAACCTGCTGACCTAACACTCATATCTGCCACCTGTGTTTGCCAGATAACTGGGAGCCCACCCGCCACCAATGTGCCGCCCACGCCCCTCAGGTGGAGCAACGCCAAATACAACTTTAGGGCCAAGTCCTGGGAGCCCAGGCTGGTGGTGTTGAAATCACGGCCCACACTCACAGCAGAAACTGGGGAAGAATGTTAGAACAGAACCAGAAATATACACGAAGATGTAACAGTAGCAGATGATACTCTTATGTCCAATAATAAATCAAGGTATCATTTAAATGTAAAGCTCAAAAACACTAGATCCAAGCCCTTGTGTTCATTTCCACACTAATATCTCATATTCATTGTCTTACTTCAAGCTGCTTTTCCTGCTCATATTTGTTATTTTCACACCTATTATCTATTTTTGTGGTGACTTCCAAGTAAATTTTTCTCTACATATAACCATTCCCAAGTCATTTATCACCATTTGTTATGATATTATCCTCTGCATCTTTAATTTTTCAGTAAAAATCAGGTATTTTCCTATATCTAATTCACTGATCACGTAGATGTTCATAAAGTAAATTCAAAGGTTGCAACATCAAAAACAAAGGAAACTGACTTTTTCTGCAAAATATATCATTAACTGAAGATAAAATCATTTCTCGAAGTGCATGGATTTTACTGGTGAATCCGAAACTGATAACATATTAACCTGAGAAACTGCATTTTACATTAATTATTTACATGCATTGATAGAATCAGTGGTTGAAAAGTTTCAGATCGGTGAATGTTTTGGATTGCTGGTGGTTGATTAGGTGTGTAAAGGTTAATAAGAACAGATGAAGTAAGCCACTTGTCCAATACATTCACATTTAAGTCAATTTATGTGCATGCTCACTGGAAATGGATAAATATATAAACTTTTTCTGGGGAAAAAAATCACAAGGATTATCAACTAATTAAGTCAAAGTTATTTTTTGGGGTGAGACATGATGATCTACACTGAAATCTGTACTGTAAAACTGCAATTAAAATGGTTAAACATACACATCAGTAGACTTTATAAAGTAAATAAAGCTTCCCACATGATCATGTTTTTACTGTTAAAACACACAAAACGTGTTGATTTCCTCTAAACAGTAATGATCTGTGTCCAGACTAAAGTTGAATCCCCAACACAAACACAGACTTATTTCTTCTGAGTGAGTAGGTCTCATTTTCCACTTACATTGCATCAGTAAAACAACAATAGGAAGATACAGGGACGTCCCCTCCATGATTATCCACAACTCCGGCTGAGTCTGGTCTTCCCTGGACGGAGCGACGAGGCAGATCCCGAGCCTCAGCTTTCTTCTCGCACTTGTTCACAACTCTCCAATGATGCATCCAGCGTCCAGGGTGGGAAAAAAATGTTCTCCAGTTGTGGGGGTGTTAGGGAGGGAGGGGAGGGAGGGAAGGGGTGAGGGGGGGTGACCGGACCGGGCCGGCACTTAACGGCGCGTCGCGGAGCGGAGCGGCTGGCGCTGGCACACGGAGGACCGGATGGATGAACGGGACGCGCCTCCGTGGAAGATCCGGGGTGGAGGAGTCCCGGCTGCAGGAGTCGTTGTTGGTCGGCGGATGTGAATGTGCCGTTCGCTCCTTGTGCGTGTGCGGCTTCGGTACTGGGGAGAGGGGGAAAATGAGGTGTGGCGGAGGAGGAGGGGGGGGTGGAGGGGGGGGGGGGGGGGGGGGGGGGGGCGGGGGGGGCTTGGACGGAGCGCCGAGAGCGCAGCGCCGTGTCCAAGACGCGCACTGCACTGGCAAATGGACACATGACACAGGAGGCAAGTGGGGACGGCCACAAGGTGTGTCAGACCCCTGGAGTGGGTACAAACACGAGTGGGAGGACTGAGATTGACCCAGACTTAAAGCGGGGGATTTCCCTCCACATCATCCTCATCATAGTGACTGAGATCCACTGAAATGTGCACTCCAGTCAAATTCACACTTTTGTTTCCATCCTTTACTGTTTCTGATCTACAGCCTCAGTTATTTTTCTATATTCTAATGAACTCCATCTAGTTTGGATGTTCTGATTCACGTGCATATAAAACAAAACAAAGCAGCAGCATTTCCATAAGCATCCCAGAGCATTCACACCTATAATAAACTGAACAAAAGTCACTGAAAAGTGCTGTATTCCTTTGCTCCACCACATCCTACAGGCAATTACTGCAGTTTTTAAAGCTGAAATGGTATTTGTTGTGGCATGTTTTCATTTTGCTGGTAGTACTTTGACTTTTTTTTAAAGCTGCACAGTCTTGTTTTGCACAGAGATAATGATTTTGTGGATTTTTTCTGGTCCAACACTGTTATAAATTTCCGGTAGAATTTACAGTAAACACCCGGCAAAGAAGCTGCCGATAAAGTGCTGTAAAATTGTTTGCTAAATACTGTATAAAATAAATAATTACTGGATACTGTATGCAAATTATAGCAATGCATTGTTGTTTTATATTAGAAACAACCATTAATTGTATTTTTTTTGACAGCTCCAGTGACGTCACCGCTAACGGCACTAACGAGGCTAGCTAATGCACGCAACTAAAAAAAAAAAAAGTTAAAATACATAAATAAAAAGCTAAAAAACCCCAAAAAATTTATATATAGAAACCACTAAATAAAGAAAGAAAAAATAAAATGCACGCAGCTAGCATTAGCTTAACGTGCCAGCTTTTCGCTAGCTTACTTGAGCTAAAACGTGACCCACATCCCTTATATTCTGTATGAAACACGACTAAGATTAATTAAATAATGTGAAATACAGTCACTCACACAAATTTTATTATATTTCATTATTACTAAAATCCTGGTTTTGACATGTCTGCATTACACACAGTTAAAATATACGTCTGCATGAAGTTACTAATTGAATCACTTTGTAATTTTTTGGGCTAATAATGT
>JAPTYQ010000013.1:4869634-4883856 GCA_029814465.1 Ostorhinchus cyanosoma | reverse complement strand
TGGTGGAAAACATAATTTGGGTGCAAATAACCTGCTTGGCGGAGGTCTGCACTCTCAGAGTGCTTTTCTAGTTTATTTATTTATTCATCAGGGACAGTACACATTAATGAACATTTCTGTAAATGTACCAGTATTAGCATAAAAAAGCTAAAAAGCTGCAGAAAGCAACAGAAAAAATACACAGTATGCAAACCTCTTAAAGTGTTTGTGTTTGTTTAATAGTATATTTTCACTCTTTTAACTCCCTGTCACATGGTGCTTTCCAATGAGGCGACCAACAACCACACTCCTTTGACAAAAACAGGCATTTTACATCAGAAAACCACAGTTGTTGGTCTAGTTTCTTTGTATATGATGCGACTTTCTGCTGTTTTATTCATCTTAGTTTAGACCCCTTAAACATTAAAGAACTAGACCTACTTTAGTGTCAATTTTTCCTCTAAATGCAAACTTTTCTAAGTGATTTATCACCATTAATTGCAATATTATCAATGCATTTTGCATTGCCAGTGAAAAACAGGCCTTTTCTTCTAATCTCTAATGATGTGATTTTTCATAAAAGGTCATCGTGAATTCAAAGGTTATTATATCAAAACAGAGAAAGGCAGAAGACGACAACGTTTCGACATTTACTATGGAGTGTCTTAGATGCTGCTGAAAACCTGAGAATCTGGATTTTACTTAAATTATTTATGTGTATTGATAGGATTAGTGGTTGAAAAGTTATTAAACACTTCAGATAAGTAGATGCTTTTAATCATCCCTGATTCTTGAGGGTTTTTAAGGGTTAAAACACCAATAATAAACATTGAGACAGCTAAACTAACCAATCAAAGCAGCGATAGATGAGCAGCTTCCATATTCTGTCACGTATATGTAAATTTTGTTAGACAGGACTGAAGACAAACTGTAAATTCATGTCATTCTTTCATGCTCTGAAAACCAAAAAAACTGCCTTTTTCTGCTTTGAGGATTAGTTGTAACTTGTAAGAGCACACATTGTACCTACAGTAATAAATCTGTAAAGTTTCATAATAATTTCCAAAGACTCTAACTTTCCTGAAACGAACTGCATGAGCAGTTACAACGCCAAACTCCGCTGGACATGGAAAGCATCAGAAATAACTCCAATGAAAGCTCATGTTGTGAATGTAGTCCATAGAAGGTTGAGCAAAAGTCAGGTTTAACTGCTGGAACTAGACACATCTGAAGACCTTTATCCATCTGGAAACCGGGACATGATGGACACGACAAATTCAGTGTTTCCAAAAGTCTGTTTCTGTCCATTCGTGTTAAAATAAAAGCGTAAAACTGTAAATTCATGTTTCCTTTTCATCCTTCTTCAGTGGCTATCACTCTGATTCGATGCTGTTAAAAATAAAAGTAGGTCTAAATACTTTTTAGAAATAAAATATCGCACTGCTTTAAATCCTACTGCTGGTAGCAATAACAGATAACACAGTTAAATTAACCCAAGTCTTTTTCGTAATCTGTTCAGAGTCTGTTACAAATGGCATTCAAAGGCTTGTATTCTATAATTTGTGCTAAATTATGTCAACACTATTATTAGAAAAATCAGAAAAAAGGGTAAAAACAAAACAAAACAAACCCTAAACCCCTCCTGGGCCAGCAGCGATTCTGTGGTCCAGATTGATCTTGGTCTTCATAGATGTCTTTTTTTTTTTTGTTTGTTCCGTTTTGTTTGATGGCTGTTGTTGTTGTTCACTTTATTGAATTCTTTATTTTATTGTGCATTTATTATATGTTGCCTTCAAGGATGGATGTTTATTTATTCATCTATTTATTTTTCTAGTATGTCAATATAGGCGTGTATGTATATATGTATGTATGTATGGTATGTATGGATATATGTTATGTATATGAATGTATGTATGTATATGTGTAGTGAAAATGAAAAGTGAGGTTAACCATGTATGATTTTTCATGCATTTTGATGATAGGAAGCTAAAAGATAGGAGGAGGTGGGATTATATAAGATATACTTCCTCTCCCTGCTTTTTGAATATGTGAATGAAGTCATATTTTGTTTTCATGTATATGTATACCTTTTTCATGTTTTCATGCATATTCAGAATAAACTCAAACTAACTAAAACCACTTTTTTGAAGGTTTCAGTCTGATCTCTGTCTCTGTTTTGGACTACGGTGACTTGTTAAACCACAGCTGAAGGTTCATCACTACATTTCGAGATGTAAAACTTTTTGGCGGTCCTTAACTCGACTTCCCAGAGGCTGCCCCGTTGACCAGAGGAATCATCTCAACCCTTATATGATATATTTGTTGCATCTGCTCTGGTCTCACCTTGACAATGGCACGACCAGACAATAAACTCTACATATCCGAAGCACAAAAAGCTCTAAACTAATGCGTTAAAGAGCCAGAAAAGTTGTGAAAATCTTTCCTGCTGTAGATTAATGTTAGATTGAATTGCACGGAGAGATGTCCTCTATAGTGGAGGCTTCACATCTCTGCATATATAACAGTTATTATGTTAAGTCGCAGCACTTTACACACACTAATACACCAACAAAGAGCACTTTACCAGTGGATCTCCATCACTCACACTTTAGCTCAAGTGGGCTGCGTTAACAACTCTCTCTGTTCCTGATGGCCGACACTAAAAGCCTGAGGTCAGGAAGTTGCTTTGTACCTACACCAGAGTGTCTCCTGGGATACGTAGTTTTGGTCTCTCCACCCAGTGGCGCGTGATGCTCGCCTCCCGCTTATTAGACACAGCATCAGTGCAGCGTGAAAACACAGTATGGCCGCTTTGAACGCGCTTCCTCTCAGGCCCACACAAACATAAACCTTCACATGCAAGCCAAAAGATTATTAGATTAACTGGAGAACCACACCCAGATGTTTCCACAGATAGAAATTGACACCATATTGGTTTGTTTGGTTAGCGTGTCCGGCGATGGAGTCTATAAAGAGTACAAATACGGTGATAAAAACAAGCAAATTCAACCTCAAATGAAACTGTCACAGTGAAAATATCTCAGCGTACCTCCTATATGTTACTGTAGATCATTGTATTCATAAGTCAGGTCTGTAAAGGTGATATGTGAGCACATTATTATCCCAGCATGCTCCCTGCTGCAGACTAACATAAAGAATCAGACTCCTTTCTCCCACCATAAGCATTCTGCTTTATAGGACTCTCTAATGGAGGCCTGATGTCTTCTTGGCTTCCAAGCCAACACAATCCCATTAAGTTCTGGTGAGTGGGCGCATACTATATCTCTGTGTGGTGCTTGTTGCTGCTGCTGGCTCAGCGAGAAGTTTGCAAGGGGAGAGGCGGATCTCCTGTAGACAGCTAATAGAGACCGAGTGTGTTGCTTGTTTCAATTAAATTGCACAGACTCAAGGATGCAAAGTCGGAATGATCAGCTAAGATTATTCCTACTGTCCTTAAATAAACCTATGACAACCCTCTTTGTTAGCAGAGATCTAAGACAATAGGCGCATTGTAATTTGCATCGACGGATACACGCACACTGCCACAACTCATATGTAAAAACATCAGACTAAACCCCCCTCCTTTTGTGTGTTATCATTGTCTACATAATAATAACCCTTCCTCACATTCTCTGTTTTGTTTTTCTGTATGCCACAGTTTCTGCCTGTATAAAAGTAGGTCATTTCTGATTGGCTGTTTTGTCTCCAACCTGATCGCGAGTAAGATATTTGTTCAGTAATGGGAGTAGGGGAGTAGGACACAAACCCGTTCCGGCTCATACTATTGTTCTGTGTAGTGTGGATTGTATACGTGGATGCAGTTTGTTTTAATCTCAAATGTAAAGGTTCAGTTCATACAATTTAAGGGGATTTAGGAGGAGAAATGTAAACTCATAAGTATATAAACAGCTGAAAGGGTAATACTCTTAAAATGTTTATATAGAGTCAAGTACAGTAAGTGAGGTTTCACCACTAGATGGCACTAAGGCTGTGTTTCCCAAACTTAGGGTGGGGACAAAAGGGATTCAATAATGAAGCCAATATGGAAGTATTGTACAGTTGTGATAGCAGTAAAGCCCACAGACTTACACTGAAATCCTGTCTAATAATACTAATCCATCATTATTTTGCAGAACTCATTCCAGACACATCCATTTTATTTGGGCGCTGACAGCTGATCTGATAGTCAATGCGTACATTTTTCCTCCATTTGACGTCTCGTGGTTGAGCTGTGATTAACACCAGCTGAGTCAGACTTTTAGAGCTTCTGTTTTGTTTTGTTTTTTAATAAAATTCATATATTCCAGACAGAGTGTCGTTGTGCTAATAGGTTCCACTAACAAGAGTGTAAAATAAAATGACTTTTTTAATGAATGTTTGATAAAGTTTCCCATTTTGTCGAGTCGATATGCTAGCGCTTAGCATTAGCTCACCTCTGACCCCTTAGGCTTCCATTGTTCCGCCCCTGATGTCCATATATGGTCACTTCTGGGTCCAAAAAGCCAATATAGCAACAGCCAAATTGGAGAAAATGATTGATGTCACAGCTCCTCTGTCCAGTAATAAGTAAGCTGTTTGGATTGTCTTGTGTCAGTAAAAAGAAAATATATGTTAATGGGATATATGATACATCTTCCTGAATAAAAAGAGCTTACGAATGAACAAAAAGGTCGCAAAAGACACAACAAAACTGAAAGACGTAACAAAACGGACATGACATAAAAAATGTAAAGAGACTAAAATGATGTAACAAGACTAAAACAATGTAAAAGACACAAAAAAAAGACATTAAGAGACTTTCAGAGACTGCGGAAAAGTCACCAAGAGACAACAAATGACTCTTTTCAGTCTTAGGCTGAAAAAGTTTGAGAAGCACTGCATTAAGGGTACATCAGCGCTAATGCATTTTAAATGAAAACGATCTCTGTGCACTGGTGTTTTAGCAATGTTTCAGAAACAATCTCCAAACATTCTAACACATCTGAATCCTATATCATATAACCAGAGGGACCGACAACACCACGGGATACAGGAATTATTGCAAATAGCTGAAACAGTATTGAGTGCCTGCTGTGGATGTAATTAGTAATAAAAGCTGAATATGATTGTACAAAAGACATTAAAGACAAGAATCGATTCAATTCTGTATCTACGTTGAAAGAACAGCTGACATTGTTTTTGTTTGCAACTTAAAATCAAATAAAAACAAAAGACTAAAGCATTTCCCTATTTAGCTTTTATTCATGAATTGGAAAAGTCTATCTGATTCCACATAAAGGTAACACTGTGCAAATATAAATGTGATTTGCTGAGCCTCTGTTGTGGCAGTTTGACAAATTCAACCTGATATTCAACATAAAATCAGTGAAGAAGATCAAAAGTGCTACTTGGATTCTTTCACCCTTCAGCCCCTGAGACATTATTATGAACTATTAGATCATTATTATCTGTTTCAGTGTCTTAAAAGCTGCTGTGAGTAAGTGCTCGTGCTCCATTTCTTCATTGGTTTTGTTTTACTGTGTGTTTTAGGGTCAAAACAGGGTGAAATAACAGAAAAAGACAAAGAGAGGAATTGAAGTTTGACAGGTTTTGACTAAATAAGGCACTCAGAGATTTAGGATGAACTATGAACTGGAAGACACTGAATAACTACAAGTATTTCAGTTTTGGCTCTGTAGTTTTTGTTTTGGGGCTCTTATTTTCTAAATCAGTCCAGCTGCTTTTCGGCACCTGGTTCAACTCCAAAAAGCAGTTCCACCAAGTAAAAACACAGTAAAAACAAGTGGTGCCAGGAACAACAAACCCCGCCCCTCACAAACTTTTTACCTGATTTGCTCTATCTCTTGTCATTGCGAAAACACATTTTTGGTGACCTTGACCTTTGACCTACATTCATCAAAATTTTATGGGATCTATTCTGGACCACCTCACACCTTTCCTGAAAATTTCATGGAAATTTGTCCAGTAGTTTTTGTGTAAAGTTGCTAACAAACAAAAAGACAAACAAAAAACCTAAATCAAAAACAATACCCTCACCTTCCCTTCGGGGGGTGGGGGAAAAAATAACTAGAGGAAAACCAAAACACTGGAAACAATGGTAAAAACAACAAAACACAAGGAAGTGGTGTAAAAAAAAAAAAAAAAGAAAAGCCCAAACCATGTATTTTTTATAGTGAGTCAATCTCACTCGCTGCTCTGTGTATTGCCCCCTCCCCATCCCACAGGTAATGGTGGGTGCACTGAGCATGCTCAGATGTCTATGGAAAGAACAAGGTCTATTCTATCAGCACATTTTGAATTTTTTCCTATTGAGCAAACGGTTGAATTTTTATGAATATTTAAATATCTCGTACATTCCGAACGCTCGCCGCAGACACGTCAGGGGTTAAAGGGTTAAAGCTGCAGCCATCAGCGTTTAACTGCTATAAGAATAATCTGTGTTGAATGTGACTGCATCCATTTAGCAGCGTTTCACCTGCCTCATGTTCGCACATACAGTAACACACCCTAGTTGAAAAGTGGAGCAGTGTAAAATAAAGGTATGAAATATTAAAGACGTTCACTAGAGGATTGTGGTGGCTGACGCAGTGTCGGCAGCTGCTTTGGGTGGGCCCACGCAGCTCAGTTCGACTTGTAATGATAGATTCATTATACAATTCCTGTCAGAGGAGTTCCCTCATGCATCGGTCCCTGCTGGGTGTCGTCAGCGGTGACGCTCCCGACTGTGACGTCCGACCTGCGGGAGCACTCACTTGACTCCAGAAACAGCACTGCATCGCACTGCACTGGGTAAATTATACATCACATTACACAATGAGGCAAATAAGTCAAACACCTTCTTTTATGAGCTTTTTCCACTGGATCCTAAACCTGATCACAGGGAAAGATGAGAGTGACTTCAGTGACTAAGATGTACTGTAACTCTGACTCCTGCATCATCGTCTTTGCAGTTTTATACGTTGGACGCTCCCTGCTGAGGAAAAGCCCATCACCCCATCTTCATCACACATGCTCTTTGAAATGCCAAACCCAGTGTGAGATCACCCTGGTGAGATCATCTGGGTTTTACTCTCACTTCAGAGCAGCAGGACACACTGAGTAAACTGACAATGAATAAAAAAACAGCGGAGGGCTCCTTTATAAATGCTGTATGTGTCACATGTAAAGAAATTTACACTTTTTTACTTAAACATGAGGGTCAAATGAACTCTTTCTTACTATCTGAGGTCTTCACATCCCTGATAACAGTCCTTATCAGCCCTGAGTTCACCACTGCATCCATTTAGGCTGCGTTTAAATGGTAACAACCTGAACAGACAACGCAAAAGTGGTGTTGCATTCTCACTTTTAATTTGGTGTTTAGATGTGTGTTTTGGGGGGAAAATCTGCATGTAGACGGACTCACAAAAGTGTGTGAAATTTCCTGTTTATTGATGTTGTTTTCCTGTGCCTGTGATGTAAAGTCTACACTATGAGACAATGCAGTTTTCCCTTTTCAACCCTTTAGACAGAAACACAAGAGTGGAGCATTTTTAAGCGGTCTAAACAAAAAGTAAAGTAAAGTATTTTGTCGTTCTCACTCCAGAGCGTTGGCCGTGTAAACTGGGCCTTAAACTTGGGTTTATATCTGGTTTAGCTGGTCTGGTTCTGACCAAATGCCCCATACACAAGACAACAAAATTATGTCTATCCGCAAAAGTTTAATATCATTTCAGCCTTTCATCCACATGACAGCGGTGTTGTCAGTGCCCTGAAATGGTATGTTTGGAGAACAGATCTCACAATGCCACCCTCGCGTTGCCGTATGGATCGGCAAAACACAACTTTTTGGAAATGATAGTATCATAATACCGTGTGAGTAGAAGAAGCAAACCCCAGGTATAACAACCAGTACCAACAATATAAAATAACAGAGTTGTATTTGTACTCATGCACAGGCGACATATCCAGGGTGAACCCCGCCTTCACCCATAAGTAGCTGGGATTGGCTCCAACGACTCCCATGACCCTAGTGAGGTTAAGGCGGGTTCAAATAATGAATAAATGAATGAATAATTTTTTGAATTGAAGTCAAGTGAGGAATGAAAAGAGCAGATATTATGTGGGTGATAATGCTTCTACTTTACAATTCGCTGATCGAAGGAGGATGAAGAAGAATGCTGAAGTCATTATTTAACCTTTAATGACCTTAACAGCTGCCGGCGACCAAAAACATCTGAATCTAAAATGTTGAATGACTTTTGAACCACTGATCCAATCAATACATATAAATAATTCAAGTAAAATTCAGTTTCTCAGCTTTTCAGCAACATCAGATATGAACCATTTGGACATTCAAAGTCTCCATAATGAACGTGGAAACACTGCAGCATTAATTCACCAGTAAAATCCATGTTTGATAAAAGACAGTGAATATATATGTTTGTTTATAGGTTCCATTAATAATTTGTTCAGTTTTCTGTGTTTTGATGTAATAACCTTTAAATTTGCTGAGCTTTTGTGAACATCTACATGATCAGTGAATTAAATACAGGAAAATACACAAAACAGTATTAAAATGAATAGTGATAAATGAGGTTAAATGTAGAGAAAAATTTACTGGGGGTTAAATAAATGCACAAAGATTCTTTTAATTTGTGATGCTACATTTGGTGAAATTCACAGCATATACGGTAATACACGGAACTAAAAGAGTACCTGAAATGGAACTCTGAAATGGTCAAACATAACAGCCTCTATTTGGCTTTTACAGTTTACATCATTTTTTATTGTAACAAAATGTAATAAAAGTAGTTTATGTGAAAACAAAGCTCTGAAATGTGCTTTATAATCACCTGACTGCTATTATTTCAGCTGAAACTTTGTATTCATGACTATTTCCATGACTGTACGTAAAGATGGACATAGAATTAAAACTATTTCTCCACACCCCGCCCATACATCTTTACTAAAAACTCATTCATTGACTAATTTCTCTTGTGCTTAAATCATCTTGCTGATCACTTTCTTTTGTGTTAGTATGAAACCAGGTGATTGACAGTTCTAATGACCTATCGTGGCCCAGAATCAGCAGCAGCTAAACTGTCACAATCATGACATCTCTATTTGAGACTGTCTTCCTCTTTCCATACTGTCATCTGGAAACCAAATTTGACCAGTGAGTCATTAGACGACCAAAAAAACAGAAAAAAAACCAAACAAAAAAAAGAACATGTCTCTACTAAAAGGAAAGATCACAGCTTTTTCTGCGCTATCCTCCAGCCCTGGAAGAGCTCAGTGGATTTGTTGACTAATGGACTGAACTGATCAAAGCCACTCAGAGTCATTCATGTGTGTGCGGCAGCGAATATCAACCCCAGCGAGAGTTCAATGGGTTGATTCTTGACAGGTGAGCTGCAGCTGGAGGCTCTTATGAAGAACATATGAGCTGGAGACGAACGGTTTGCACGAAGACGAAGAGGAGGAGGAGGAGGAGATATGAGTTTCACTAACAGTCACACAGCCAGTCATAGTCTTTTAACTGGAATATCATAAGCATTCCTTTACTATGTCACATCTTAAAAAGGATACTAATCCTTGTCCTTTCAGTGTAATCGAGTGTTAAAGCAGATTATCTCACGCTACAGGTCTAAACACTCAAATCCATTCTTAATTTCATTGTACACACAATGACAGTAAAGACTATTTAACCCATTAACACCCAGTGCTTCTTTTGTGACAGTTCCCAAATCTAACCTTTCATAAGTGATTTATCACCATTTATTGTAAAATGATCCTCTTTACTTTGCTTTTTTTTTCAGTGAAAATCAGGTATATTCCTGTATTTACTTCACTGATCATGTAGATGTTCATAAAAGCTCAGATTAAAGTTTAGGGTTATTAAATCAGAAACAGAGAAAACAAGTTGAACAAGGACACAAGCCCCGCCCCTCGCACATAATGTAGCTTATTTTGACTTCAGTCCAGCTGATGTGATCATGTCTGTGCATGTGCTGATGTCAGCAGATCAGTTCCCTCTACATATGTGCCAAGTTTGAAGTCAATTGAAACAAAATGTATGTTATTATAAACAGGTGAAATTTCAGCCATTAGAAGTAAATGGGAGAAAAAAAATATTTTAAAAATTCATCAAACATTGGAACTTTGACCTACTTTTCCCAACATGTAATGACATCTATTCTGAGTCACTGGTAATCTATAAACCCATGGATTTGCACAGAACTAATATTATCAAAGGGTTTCTGTGTGTTTAAATAAGGTAGATCATTTTTGATGGGATTCTTGATTTAAAAATTCACACGGGATTAATACCACAGACAATTATTACCAATTACCAGAGGTCCACAGGCCACACTAGTCCTGTGCGAATAAAGGTGAAGTAATGAATGACTAAATGAGCGAATCACAATCACAGAATACTAAACTCAAAGTAATTAACCCATAAATGTAAAACTGAGCATAAAATGTAACTTTTGAGCTGTTTTTTCATTTCAAATTGAATATGTTTCCAGTTACTGATGCCAAATATAATCTGATCTGCACTGACATCCTATCCATCTCTAGGCTTCATCATTGTCAATTCACATTTATTTAGTTACAGTCTCATTTTCATCTGCAAAATGAACATAAAAACAACAGGTTTGCAGTGTATTGCATGACAAATTAGCAATGATAGCAACAACAAGTGGTTCCAGGCACAACAAACCCCGCCCCTCGCATTTATTGTAGCTTATTTTGGCATCGATCCAGTTGATGTCATCATGTCTATGTGTGTGCTGATGTCAGCATAGCAATTGCCTCTATCTATATGCAAAGTTTGAAGCAAATTGAAACAGAATTAATGCATTTATAGACATTTAAAATTTGGCCTTTTATAAATAAATGTGAGAAGAAAAAATATTTTAAAAATTCATTAAAAATTTGAACTTTGACCCACTTTTCTCAAACTCTAATGCCGTCTATTCTGGGTCACTGACAATCTATAAACCCACTTTGATATGAATTCAACCAATAGTTTTGCTGCTACAGACATTTGAAATTTCACCCATTATAAGTAAATGGGGAAAAAAAAAGATTGGAGAAATTCATGAAAAATTTAAACTTTGACCTACTTTTCCCAAACTGTAATGACATCTATTCTGGATCACTGGCAATCTATAAACCCAATATGGTATGAATTGAAGCAATAGTTTTGCTGCCAGAGTGTTAACAAACAAACAAACAAACCGAACCAGGCACAACAGACCCCGCCCCTCGCAAACGTTTTACCTGATTTGCCCTATCTCTTATCATTGTGAAAACACATTTTTGGTGACCTTGACCTTTGACCTACATTCACCAAAATTTAATGGGATCTATTCTGGACCACCTCGCACCTTTCCGGAAAATTTCTTGGAAATCAGTCCAGTAGTTTTTGCGTAAAGTTGCTGACAAACAAACAAACAGACACAATAATAATTTCACTTAAAATAACCAAAATAGCAAGTAAGAATATTCACTGTGGAATTGTATAAACACCCCCCAGTGAATCAATCTATAGTTTTTTCCATCATAGATTAGTGTCTATTTCGACTCAATCTGCAAAATGTAATTTATTTACTATTTCTGTACTGTGTGAGTTTTAGCAAGCTAGCAATTACAGAAATAATAATTTAAGTTAAATTAATGCAAATATAGCAAGTACAGATATCTACTGTGGAATTGTGAACTGCTGAAGTATAGTAACTTCAGCAAAAAAATTCACATTACTGACTTTATTTTTGTTCTGTTACAGCTTTAACCTCCTGAGACCCAGGAAATAAAAGATTTGGTTTGTCTTTTTTTTTTTTTACATTAACCCATAAAGATCCAGCGCTCCTTTTGTGGCAGTTCCCACGTACATTTTTCTGTCTATTTAATCCTTCTTAATTTATGATTTATTATAATATTTGTGTTTTCCACTGAAAATCTGGTATTTTTCTATATTTAACTGAATTCTCATGCAGATGTTCACACAAACTTGGATTACAGTTGACGGTTATTATATAAGAAACGGAAGAAAAAGTGACTTTTTCTGCAAAGATATAAATAACTAAGCCTCTGAACGTCTAAATGGGTCAAATCTGATGACCATGAAAAGACGACAAACTGCATTTTACCTCAATTATTTAAAAGTTTTAATAGGTTCAGAAGTCCTTAAAGAATTTGGATCAGTAGATGATTTTGGAAACAACATAATAATAATAATAATACTAATTACGATGTGGTGCGATATAAATAAAATTTTATTTAATGATTGATACATTTTTCATTTTTTCCCTTTGCAGTGGAAAGCATTTTTTTTTTTTAACCCATAAAGACCCAGCACTACCTTTATGTCCGTTCCCAAATGTCTCTATATCCAACCTTTCTTGCCTTTTTTCCATTTATTCTAATATTATCTTCTGTATTTTGCATTTTATCGGCATAAACCAGATATTTTCCTGGTGAATCAGTGTTGTAGAAGATGACGGTGTGGAGCTTCTGAACGTCCGATCTCATATCTGACGACCGCGAAAAGACGACAAACTGGATTTGACATCGATTATTTCAACGGATCAACAGGTACGAAACAGTTTCGATCAATAGGTGATTTAAAATAAAACTGTGAAACTCTATCAAAAGTGCATTGTGGGTGTCAGAGGTTACATTTTATGATACATGTGTGATCAATGGAGCAGGGAGGGGGGCCCAAAGCAGATGGGTACCCCTTGGCCCCCTCCCAGCTGACTCCAGCCATGTAAAGGATGCTCTAGTCTCCTCAAAGCCACCCAGGTACCAACACTTATCAGGACTACAAAAAAAAAAAAAAAAATTTAAAAAAGAGTCTTACCTTTTGACCCTGATGATCTGATCTCTCATGGGCTTGATGTCCTGAAAACTTTGCTGGTTGACCAGACTGTAGACCAGGATGAAGCCTTGGCCGTTCCTGATGTAAAGGTCCCTCATGGAGGCGAACTGCTCGGTTCCGGCCGTGTCCAGGATCTCCAGCACCGACGGAGATGAATCCACTTCGATCTCCTTCCTGTAGAAGTCTTCAATAGTCGGATCGTACTTCTCGATGAACGTCCCGGTGACGAACTGGACCGTGAGCGCGGACTTGCCCACGCCGCCGCTGCCCAGGACCACCACCTTATACTCCCGCATCGCGCCCCTCCTGCGCGCTCAGATCCGGCATGCACGGAGGAAACAGTGGAGCCGTGCACACAAGAAACGCATCCCTCTGCAGCGGACAAAACCCACTCAGACTGCAGGCATCGAACAGGGGGATGCACCGACCGACCGACCGACCGACCGCAGCCTCTACTGGAATATTCCCACGCTATCTCGAAGGGAAACCATTCCAGAGGCATCCATAATGCAATAAGGCGTCGGTGTGGTAAAAATAAGATTGGCTATTATTAGAATCAGCTAGACGGCACATCATTCCATGGAGCGGCTAGACTGAAGAGGCTAAGGCTACATCAACCCGGCCTTTGCACACAGTTGTGGAGAACAGTGGAGTTTTTTTAGAAAGAAAGAAAGGAAAGGGAAGGAAGAAAAAAAAAAAAAAAAAAAAAAAGCTATTTATCCCTTACGAGGAAGAAGACAGTGCTGGGAAATCCACGCCTCTGGAGTCGGTGCATCCACTGGATCCGACTATTTCCTGGAAAATAGGAGGAGGAGGAGGAGGTGGAAGGGGGGGTGAGGTTGATTAGTGGCACAGATGGAACGCGATTGGAGCAGAAAGGATCCAAAAATGTAGCATGAGGCAATTTTTTTTTTTTTTTTAAATAGGATATACAGCCCACCAGGGACATGTGATAGGATAAAAGACAGCAACTAAAGATCTGGGTTCACCCAAGCATGATGACATGAAATATAAATAATAATAATAATAATAATAATAAACTTTATTTCATACAAAGATTGTAGCCCAAAGTGCTTCACATTGGTTACAATCTATAATAAAGCAAATATTTCTGCAGCTTTTTAAAAAAATTTTTTTTTTACATAATTCATAAATATCTTCTTCAGACCCACGAGACAAGATTTTCATAGCTTTGTGAAGTTATGTGTATGTATATTTAAGGACATTTCATTGAAAAATGGGTCTAAAAAAACGTTCTAATCAAGATAAAGCCATCATTTTTAATTTCCTGGGTCTCAGGAGGATAGATAGATAGATAGATAGATAGATAGATAGATAGATAGATAGATAGATAGATAGATAGATAGATAGATAG
>JAPTYQ010000013.1:4839643-4861508 GCA_029814465.1 Ostorhinchus cyanosoma | reverse complement strand
AATTATTTAGCACCGAAAAGGAACAGAGAACAGCGTTGAGGCTTCAATAAAAGTGAATCTGACAATGTGTAAGTGAAATGCGGGTATTCTCATCTGTCCAGGGGCTTCCACTCAGACATGTTTGGGTAAATAATCTTATACGCTGCTCGGAAAAATAAAGGAAACACTTGGAACTACACAATGCAACTCCAAGTCAATCACACTTCTGTGAAATCCACTTAGGAAGCAACACTGACTGACATTCAATTTCACATGCTGTTGTCACATTCAACTATGTGCAGTAAAGAACAAAGTATTTAATAAGAATAGTTCATTCATTCAGATCTAGGATGTGTTGTTTTAGTGTTCCCTTTATTTTTTGGAGCAGTGCATGTGTAACATTCATTCTGTGGCTCGACATCTTTCTGCTGTTGTAGACACACAAGTCAACAAAGGCATTGGAATGAATCTGACGGCGTATAAGGAACAGACACTGTTTTTAATCGATTCACGTGTTAGTATTTGCACCGCCTCTTGACAGCTGATCAAATAAACCTGTCATTGGACAAATACTTCTGCTTCACAGCTGGAAATGCGATAATATTTTCCACTGAAATCACAAAACAGCTCTTTTAAGGTGTATATCAAATGCAAATATATGAAAATGCATTGAAGATACTAAAAACAAATGTAATACGATTAAAAAGACCATAGTGGGAGGACTTATTACTGTACCATGTTCGACAGACTGCAACTTTACATTACATTCATAATGCATCTGACTGCTTTAAAGGCTATAATGACGTAAAATCAGGTGCATAAGTATTTGGACAGTTCACCTGCTCCTCTGTTCATCACCACAGCAGATAAGAAATGTGGACTTTCAGCTTTAATTCAATGAGTTTAATAAAACATTGTATTAACTGTTTGGGAATTACAATTATTTTTAACATAGTCCCTATATTTTCAGAGCATCAAAAGTAAATGGATAACTGTCTGACAAGCAGTTTCATGCCCAGATGTGTCCTGTTCCCTGGTTATTTAGGACAAATGAAGCAGGTAGAAGGTCTGGACTTCATTCCAGATGTTGAATTTCTGTTTGGTCATAAAGTCTATAAAACGCCAACATTTGTGCGACTGTCCAAACACTTATACATGCCCGTAATTGTTCAAATTGTATAAATGACTTTGTTTGAAGCAGACTAAAACCCTCAGACTTCAGGTTTGTTGTAAATAAAAGCATTAACCCTTTATTGGGCAACTGACCATTTCTGGTAATTTCCGCAAACATTAAATATGGGGGCAATCCTGTGCCTCAGTGAGGTCAAGAAGCAGAGATTTTATAGACATTCTGAAGCTGTAAATAGTGAATATGACCTTATAACCGTTGTTTTATTGCATGTGTTTACTTTTTAGCAAGTGCTGCTCGGATGTTTTGTGGCAAGAGGAGGGAGACTGTTGTCACGGCAACCAACGAGGAAGTAGATGTCGAAGTCCAATAACACACTAAGGTTGAAACTTTGAATTTCAGAGTGCCCTATAAAGGGTTAAACAGTCTTGGAGGTGAATCCACCTGCTTGTTTTTTCATGCAGATGATTTGCAAACAGCATTTGACCCAGATCCGGTCACCTGTGCACGTGTTCTCCCTTCAGGAGATCAACTCTAATCCATCACGCAAACAAATAAAGAGTAGAAAAAGACAGAGAGAAATAGTCTACAGGAGGGAGGACAGGTAGAAGAGCTGCTGGCTGCCGTCATGTGTTTGCCGCTGGCAGCAAGCCGACGCACGACACGGCAGCATGGCGCTTGTTAAAGAGACAACAGACAGCCAGCGAAGGACAGAAGCCACTGGTCACATCGCACATCACAGAAGGTCACCGCTGTCGGAGCGTGTGATGTGCTCAGACGGAAGCCAGCTCCAAAGTGCAGGTCGGAAATAGGAGAAAAAAAAACCCCCCAAAACCTCCAGGAGACAGATGGGTGGGATCTGACAGCACACCCCACCCATCTGGTCCCACAGGTGGAGAAAAAAAAAACCCCAAATGCCAAGAAATGTTTGCAGGTCTGATCTGTTCTCAGGGCTAGTGCATGCTGGAGAATTCAGCCTAGACACCTATAAGTTAAAACGATTAGTGAAGATGTGATTTAGTCTAAGTGTGAGATAATTGCATTAGTCTTAAGAATGACGACCATGACTTATTATTATTGCTTCTCTTAAGTGCTACTGTTTAAATATACTGCTATACTTTTTACATCTTTACTTGAATCCTTCCTTTTACTATTCCTCTACTTTCTACTGCAGTAACACTGTTCAGGATGATCTTATTTTGTATGAGGAGCTGCTCAGTGTCGACGAAGCTCTGGGAAAACATGAAGACACCACTCTGAATTTCAGACCTAACAACTTCCGAAATGGGATCAAGAGGAAGACGCCATCAAACAAGACAAAGTGCTCGCATTTTCCTGACAGCGTTTTCCTTAAGTACCCAACAGCGAGGTTAAAGACAAGGAGAAGTTGAAAGTTAAAGGTATTCTGCAAAATGATGATTTCTGAAGTTGAAACATGAGTAAAGTCACGGTTGAAAGTTTTGGCAGCGGCACAAATTTCGTTTTTGGAAACTCTGAAGATTCAGTTCTTTTAGGGTTTTTTTCCCCATTTGTTTCTGAGATACAGCGAAAGACTTTCACTCCAACTATACGGTGATGTTTTAAAAGTGAAAATTAACTTCTTTCCTCTGCATTATTCTGTATGAATACTGAGTCTGACATACTACAGTTCTACTTCTTATGTAAATATGGATATAGTCTATAGAACTGTATTACTTATTATTTTTGCACTACCTTCATATGTGCATATTTTTCTGACACTTGATCCTGTTGCCATCTTGAAATGGTCAGTTTCTTTAAATGATATACACTGGATGACAACAGTTTTCCTATGGCATTTCCTCAGTTTCTGGAGTAAAGACACTCCTTCCTCTTTTTTTACTTAAACTACACTGTTGCCCATTGAGTTGGAATGTTTTTGTTTTTTCCACACACATTCCTCTTTTTATTCCAATTTATACACATCCACCTCTGATCAGATGCATTGCTTTTACATACTGAGTCCGAGTTACATTTTGTGAAGAATAAATCACACTGTCACAATCATTTCAAGAAGTAGTAAAAATATTTTATTCCAACTTTAAGGGTAACAGTGTATAATTAGTACTACTACTATCCTCCAGGAAAAAAAACCAAACAAACAAAACATTATCTAAAAAGTAATCCCCCATTTTAAAGGCTTTAAAATCAATCCACCAAATATTGTTTTCACAAATCTCCCAAAACATTAGCATTGTATTGTTTAAACTGAATATTTTCTCTGTTTTATTTGAGGTCTGGGAACATGGTAAATATAAAAAAACAGCCAAACCAGCTGTCTATTATTTTTCCCCAGAGCTATATGTCTTGCAAGGCTATCCTTCGAACAGGTAATGTAATGCCACATGCCGACAGTAGAGGGTGCTGTAACTTAACCTCTGAGCAGAGGCATCACTGGAGACTCCAAGCAACATGGTTAATAGAAACTGGGACATGAAGCTGTGTGATTGGTTACTAATCATGTCAAAATGAGGATGGACCATATTCTGGAACTCTGAACATCACTCTGTCCCAGTGTGATACTTTAATGTTCTATGTTTCAGTATTTTTATACCTTAAATTGCAAATGTCTGGCACTACCTAATTATAGAAACCTTCCAATCACATTTAGATTATTTCATTTGGAGATAAACAGACCTCACTTTGTCAAATTATTGTCCTCGCTATAATAATTCACTCAAGAATATTAGAGTTAGAGGGCAGGTCATTTTTAAGAGATGCTAATGCTAATGCATCAGGATTTACAGCTGCTCATGTTTGGGACTGAGGGGGTGTTTCCAGCAACAATGGTGTGCTATTGAATTAAGACTGGGCTTTTTATTCTCAGAGGGGATGGCGGTAGTAAACGAGGATTTGGTTTGTACGCAGCGCAGATTTGAAGTGTTAACCGTCTCCTAGCTGGAATCATCTTTATGCACAACGAGGGGGAGGGAGGGGGGGAGAACAAGAGAGGGACAGACGGAGACAGACAGCGAGGGCTGACGTCAGTGTTTCTCCAGCTCCTTGTCCCACATGCATCTTTAAAGAGCAGCTCTGCTTCCTGCTGCTACTGCTGCTGCATGCCAATTACAGGAAGAGACGGTGAGTCACGGGAAGTGCACGCACGGCTGGCCTACGAGGACCAATAAAGAGACTCGGTATTAGATCAGCGGTTAATGACGAAGGAGGGGATCTGGGATGACTGATGATAGTTTGTACCTTCTCATCCTTATTTCACAGAATATAGGATATTCCTTAATGGTGTCCATAATCTAAAGGTTTCATTTGTTCATTTTATTTCCTCAAATTAGTCTTTTTATTTGAAAGATGAATTCATGATAAAGGAAAATAAGCCTATAACACATGTCAGGAGTAAAAATATTCTATTTTCTGTGTGTGTACAAAAAGGAAGGGACAAAGGGGTTAACATGGAAAGGAAATGCCTTATTCCAGATGACTTGTCTGTCCATATTGAAATTATCACTCTTACAGGCAATTCTGTCCAAAAAATTACATGATTGTGGGCCGGTTATAGTTGCACCTGTAGTTTTTTTGTCCTTATGGAACCTCTCTGAAGATCTACCAGTAAATGATTGCCAGCTGCGTGTGTCCAGAGTGCCAGCATTGTGCTGAAATTTCCAGGTTTAAAATGGGGCACACATGCGTCACTCTGGCATCCGAACCTGGCCCCGCTTCCCTGGCTCCTGCTGACATGTAGCAACAGGAGAGCCGACGATCACAGGCCATTTTTAGACAGCTTCTGTGATCGCTCTTCCTGTCTGTCTCGCCCCTGTGTCTAACTGTTTCCTCACATGATTCATTTTGCCCGTTTGTCTTCGGAACCAGAAAAGAGGTAAAAAGGTGAAACGAGGAGGAGTGGAAACATGGCGGCTGCTGCGAACCAGCTGTAAGATGCTGCAGAAGTTGCTTGAATGTATTTGCTTGGATGTGTGTTTTTTTTTCTTTTCTTTCTTTTTTTTTTTTTTGCATAGCACACAAGCAATACAGATGACGCCCCTGCTGCGAATGGAGAGGCTTATTCGACAACAACAATGAGAAAAGTGGAAAATAAAACTTAAATAGAAACAATAAAAAAAAAAAAAAAACAGAACATGCAGAACAAAACCAGGAAGTAGTGCAACACAAACACAACTACTACTTTGCAAATGTGGGAGCTCTGAAGAAGCGCTGCACTGGTTGGCTCAGGTAGCCACCCTTTGCTTTTAAATGCGGTGGAAAAATAAAACAAACGCCCACTCGCAGGCTTTCGTAGATGTGTGAGCTTGCCCCGGTGCAGGCGTATGGGTGGATGGGGAGGGGCCGGGGCTGGGGCGTGGGCTCTGGCTTAGCTGCAGGTTATCACAGCTCACTATTAGAAGGCAGCACTTATTCAGAGCTCCAGGGACTGATGAAAGAAAGCTTTAAAAGGAGCAAACCTGATTGGCTGGTGCTGTTGCTGCGTAGGGGACACTTGTGGCAGGAGTTGTTGCTGCAGAGACAGTAGCAGGCGTAGCACTGTACATCATTGGGACTGTGTTTTGAGGGTGGGAAAAGGGAGGTGGGGGTGGGATAGGGGAGAAGGGGAAGGAAGTGGCAGCAATGGACAGGTAGGTGGAGCATTATGGTAACCATGGCAACAGTTGTGGTGCGTGTTTGTGCGTAGGTGTGTGCGTGGGTCGACGGTATCGTTTTGTTGTTGTTGTTGTTGTTGTTGTTGTTGTTGTTGAGGAGGATGATGATGATGATGATGATGATGATGATGGTGGTGGTGGTGGATGTTACAGAGAGCCAGCAAGCCATCGTTAGGGTTACACCGGCAGATGGCATGCAACCATTCACAATGCAAAGCGAGGAGGACAGGAAGAAAGAAAGAAGGACAGAAAGAAAGAAAGAAAGAAAAGAAAGAAAGGAAGGAAAAAAGAGAGCGTGGGAGAAAAAAAAACAAACAAAAAAAAAAAAAAACAAGAGGAGAGAAGCTGATTACAATCACAAGTAAGGAAATTTATACGGAAAATCAGTTTGCTGTTTTCCCAGAGAAGCTGAGGGGCATGAGATCCCAATTACAAATGAATCAATGCCATTTTTTGGCAGTGGGGATGGGAATTTCATTTTTTTTTTTTTTTTTTTTTTACATCACTGTGGGCTAACTAAAATACAAGAAAATACCAAAAAGCAGCCGTGCACGCCAAAAACATGCAGCTCTGATGGATAGTTAACTTCTATTTATTCTTCTCCCAGTACTTAATGCAGGAGCTGCTGATTAATTCCCATCCCCTTTTAGCGGATACAAATACTCCGGGTGGCTGGTAATATTTCTCTGGGAAACTGATTTAAATTTCCTGATCAACACAGCACAGCAAACAGACATTAGCTATCCTACATCCTAAAATCACTTACACAGTCTGCAGTATTTTATCCACACATTTTAATCATCAACACACCGTCATTAGAGAGCAAGTCAGTCTGGAAACAAGAGCTGAGAGTCGCAACTCTTTCAGGTGATACAAAATGGACAATGAGGGCATGTGTTTGACATTATATCTGGCTATGCTCAGGGGTCACACAGTTGGATCGTCAATGTATGTGATGTGGTGCGGAGATGACCTTTTGTCTCACCTGCAAGGGCTGCGCGCATTGCCCACTCATCTAGTCCCACTCCACCCTCCTCCCGCCCACCCCCACCTATGTCAAACAGTGTGTGAGAGAGTGAGAGAGAGAGCAAGGGAAGGTGAGGACCTACCAAGACTGCTAGCAGGAGTCATGCACAAGACTGACCCTGTTGTGGTCATGCAGAGAAAGACAGTGAGAGAGAGGAGAAAGAGATAGAGGGGGGTGGGACAGAGAGAGGGGGGGGAGAGAGAGAGAGAGAGAGAGAGAGGGGAGGAAATAAATGGGTTAATTAAGAGGGAGGAGAACAACAAGGTTAGATAAGACCAAAAAAAAAAAAAAAAAAGCTCAGCTGCTATTGTTACAGTGTTGTTTGTCACAGCCAGATATGAACGCAGTAGCAAGCAGAGGCATTTATTTGTCTTGTTCTGTTATTGTATTAGCGGGAAATAACTGTTTTAATACTTTCGGCTGTAGCTTAATCCAGCGAATATGTGGTTCGGGCTTTACATGTTACAAAGCTGCTTTAATTATTCACATTCAAAGTTCACCTCTGATCTTAGAAAACAGGCGGCAGGAGGCGGGAGGCTATTTACCAGCTGCTCTGGAAGCTTTCAATCACGCTACGTCGTATTCCTCTGTACATTTCATCAGCCGAGTTTTGGTGTTTATATTTATATCTGTCAGTTTGTACAGTTTATATATATTTCTCAGCCATATGCGTTTAAAAGAAGGAGAGCGTCTGTGGAGCCAAAAGCTACAGAAAAGCTACCAAACAGACTCCGGAATGAGATTATTGTGTCAAATGCCGCTTTTCTACCACATGGTACTGGCTTAAATCCATTCGACTCTCTACTCACTTTCGTGACCAGGTGTTTAGCTTTCCACTGTAAATATGAAATAGCTGTTCATCTTAAATATATCACGTGAAAATGCAGAGACGTCATCCGCATCTGCATCTGCAACCTCATCTGGATTTGACCGATGTGTTGCTCGACAGGTTACCGTCTTATCAGTGGTATTGTGTTTTAACTGTAACTGCTCCTTTTTGACTGATCAGTGGTTTTTAGCATTAACACGTCACCTTTGAAAGGTCCAGGTGTGACAGAAAACTTCACTTAATGGAAAACTAGTGAGTAATGAGCGAGCAGAGTCATGCCGGTGGCATTTGGTGGAGAAAAAAAAAGCCCATCCATTTCTTTCTTTCCATGATCAGAAATGAACTTTCATGAGGTCAATGAAATGCTCACAAAAATGTCAAACTTGAACATATATGATATTATTAATAAGCTGCGTGTGCTGGTAAAGGTTTTGTCAGCTGGCTCTGTGGATTTATTTATTCAGGAAATGATGGATGACTAATCACTATTTCACTTCATACTATATGCTAACTAATCATAGAAACTAAACATAGAAAAGACAAAATAATAAGAAAGGATAAAAGCAAATACATGGCATTACAACAACATGCAGTGTCAGTAAATTCTCCAAATTAAACCAGGATCAGGTGGTGCTCGCACGGGGAAGAAGGGTCATTCAATCAAAAGCATCACAAAAAAACAAACAGATTTTATCCTAAAGGGACTGTTGTAATTATTCTGAAGTAAATGTTTCTGTCTCCATTGTTAAGAAACCCCCACCCATGCAGAATTCAGATGAGTAACAGAAAAAAAAAATAAAATAAAATTGCAAACATGACTTTGACCCAGGGCTACTTCCCACACACAGATACAGAGGGAGGCGGGAATGAGGGGCTGTCAGGCGTCTCACACCACAGGGACAAAACAGAAACAGGCAGAGAGAAGACAGAGGGATAGGAGTCTCATCCTCATGCCTTAGTGTGGCTACAGGCTAATGCAATAGCTGCAGGTAACACATTTAGCAGATGACCCCTGCAGCCTGAGATATTACGAGTTCCTCTGTGGGGAGCGGAAAGAAGTTTGAGGGGATTAACTGAAGAGAGGTAAGGGAGCAGACCTGAATTAATTTAGGACAATCGGCACAAAAAGCCTTTTAAAAAATGGGATTTTTTTTCCTCCAATATTGATGTCTGTCAGGCCAGATTACACGAAGCTCTAGGAAAAAAAATGAAGAGACCACTTTAAATTTTCAGATCTAAACCCTGCCGAAAACCTCTGAAATGTGATCAAGAGGAAGACGGACTGTCGTGAGCCGTCAGACAAATCCAAGCTGCTTGCATTTTTGCGCCAAGAGTGGCATAAAGCTCCCAACAATGATGTGACGTACTGGTAGAGAGCATGCCAAGAAGCAGGGGAGCTGGGATTGAAATTCAGGATTATGCAGCCGAAAATTGATTTCTGTGCCCTTCCAAAGTTAAATCATTAGCCGAATCACTGTGAGGTTTACAAATGAATATGAAATTGTTTTCTTCGTTATGCAAGGTCTGAAAACACTGCATTTGTTACTTTGTCATTTTCTGCAAATAAATGCTCTCACGGATGGAATTTTTGTTTGAGATTTGAGAGAAAGATCGTCAATAGTTTTTAGAATATTACAGTGGTGGCAAAACTGATTGGAACACCTTACAGTTGTGAAAATATTGATCTTTTTTTGCCTCCAAAACATGAATAGATTTCATAATGTTCTTGAAGTATGCAACTCTGAACACAACAAATATCAGATGAAGTGAATCCTACTGTGTTTATCCACTCCAAACTTTAATATTTACATAAAGAGTAGGTCAGACTTTGTACATTCAACAGAGTCAAACAGCTGTATCTTCAGACTCTTGATCACCATCAAGTTAACCTGAAAATGGTCACAAAAAGAATTTAGCTTCTTCTGTGAAGGAACGTGATTTTGGGATGTTGAGTGAAATAGGTGTAGCTTGTTTTTTTTGTATTGAAAATGACCTAAATTTCAGCTCTATTCTATGGTCTATATTTAATGGAGAAGTTGTAGATATGTCATTAGTTTTGTGGGTATTTTAATGACCAAGTGTTCTAGTAATTTTGGCCACCACTGTACACTTTACTCAAACACAAACATGTGCCTCTAAATAGGAAAAAGAGTGGTCTTAATCTATTTTTTCCAGAGCTGTGCAAACTGAAAAGACAACATTTACTCAAAAACTAACCACTGGTTTTAGCAGGACTTCAACATGGTTACAGAAGCTTTGTGTTGGAAACGACAGGCTTTGTTTAGCTCTTTAGTATGCTTGGCCGTTACAGTAACAGGTGTATCATATTCAGGTGGTAATATATCATAGCTTTTATTGCCCTGATCAAAGCCTGCGTGGCCCTTCCACCTGGCATCAATTACATGTTTATATTGGCAGGCTGCAGATCAAAGTTTAAGGATGGCATGGTGAATATCTGAAACGGTATCACACGCCATGACAGGTGAGCTCCTTCTGTGTGTCACTCAGAGGAATCCCTTTCAAAAGGAATCGTTAAAAGGGCCTAAATAGATACGTATTCAAGGTTGCTTTGCTTTCGTCTAAGAAACTCCAAAAAGATCTGTGAAGGATAGAAGGTTAGCTAAGCACAGCCAGTGTACCGTCCTGTGTGCGTGCATGCTCCGCATACCTATGAGCGCTTTTATCTGCATCTGCGCGCCGCGTGTATTGATTGCGAGATCTTACCTGTGGGAAAGAAAGCGGGCTGCTGGAGCTGTGCGTTGGCCAGCGCCTGCTGGTAGTGCAAAACACTGGGGTTGAACAGGGAGCTCGCTCCATTGCTCTTCTCAAGTGCTGGTCTCTTTGGTAGGGGCTGGAGGACGCCGTGTGGAAACGCCTGCCCGCCAGAAACACACACACAACAGAAACAGAGTAGATATGAACTGTATAATTACACGAGTCAGCAATGATATTTGTAAATCTGTTACTTGACTATGCACAGCACAACAAGGCAAAAATGGAAACTTGCTGTAACTACCACAAGGACAATGAGAAACTACACCATAGCAATGCAATCATCAACAACACATTTTAGAAATAGTTGAAATATTTTAGCATTACAGTGTTCAGTTAATAAATGTACAGCATAATCAAGAATTGCCACTTGATGTATAGATATTTATAGTTTAAAGTGTCTTACAGGGTTTCACAAAAACAAAAGAGCCAACTTAAATTTTGTGAGTGGCTACAGTACAATTAAAGAAGCTACATGCAAAGCAAAAGGTGAAAGGTCAAAGTACCAGGTCTACAGTTGCCTCGAGGGGTCGCTTCATTGCTTTGGCAGTCGACTGAGTCTTTAATTAGCAGGCAGCGAGCACATGATGGCAGTGGGCCAATGGGATTCAAGCGTATTAACATACAGGTAACAGCAAGCAGAGGTGCGTCATGGGGGACAGCATTGCATTGTGGATAGGTGAGAAGGAAAAAAACAAAAACAAAAATAATCTGAATGCAAGTATACCACATACAAAACAATAGGCATGCACATAAACAAAAAATAGTTTTGTTTAATTTAAAGAAACATTGCTACTTTTTGAATTAGTACAAAAGCAAAAAAAAAGCATCTACATTAACCTTTGGTTAAAAAAGCAAGATTCTATGATGTATTTCACACTACTGGGAAAGCATTTAGTAGTAATGTTAACTATCTGTGAACAGGTAAATCAACTGTTTGAACATCTATGTGAAAACAAAATGCAGTCGGGTAAACACGAGCTATAAAACTGGCATTTAATGTGATCTGAACAGATTAGTCTACAGATTTGGATGGAGGATGCTACTATCCTACACACTAATAACAGTGCTCCTCTTAAAAATCTGCATGATGACGTGAGCTGCTTTGGGGCCTGTTTGGAGAAAAACTAATAAAATATCTCAAAAACACACAACAGACTGAGATGACAGTGAGCTTTGGTCAATACGGCTCAAATGAAAATCTGCCCTCGAGTACTGGACACATTTGTGTCCATTTGTGTGGGCAGGTTTTAGATACAGATAAACACTACTACTTCATAAAGTGCTCTCAGGCAGCTAACATAAGCACTCCTACCCCTGTTCTGTGGTAGTTTCAATTCCCATCTAGTGCTTGAAATAAGTGAGAAATCCTCAAATTAATCCTGCATCATGAGGGTATGTGCCGTGTTAGTGTAATCAATGGACTTGGGGAGGCAACATAATGTGATGCAACGGATTTTAATCACAGAATGTGGAGCTCTGTTTATTCTTATATTCCTTTTACAAACAAGAAATATCCGAAAACTAGGAGCAAATACAGCACAGATCTTTCCAGAATTAATATTAGCATGAAGCCAATCTACTGTAATAAATTGATAATGCATATTATAATCATCACTTTCATTACGGGACTACAAACTTCCTTCAATTTCGAGTCACTGCTGAGAGAAAAAAAGATGACATGGAGGTGAAGAGTGCAGCATTTAAAGGGTCCATGCACAAGCCTCTTGCTTCATGTATGTGGATTTTCTAACTGTACATAATGGCATATCCTGTCAAAGAGTGACATTAATGACGCACTATCATATTATCACTGTGGTTAGTTCAAATGGAGGATGGTCTTTTAAAGTGACATGAAAAGCAAAGATGATTGCATTCGACTTGCAATGAGGAAGAGGATCACAGCATGGCAAGCAACACATAATGTGGCACAGTAAAACAACATAATCTCAGTAATAGAGGAGTTTCTTACAGTAACTGCATCAGTTAATATGTAACCTTATCTACAGAACACTTTAGCCTATTTGCTTTAGATTAAAAAAGTGAATTATGGATAATGATATTATCTATTTGCAGCAGTGCAGCAATACAGGTTTTATGGGTCTCTACTTCAATAAAAGTGCTTCGGCTTAGGCTAAGGGCTAAAAGAGAATTGGATTAAAAGTGCTGACTAAACAAGTCATTGTCTTAAGGTTAACCCCCATCACCTCTAGCCTAGCTTGTTACAGCTCATAGTAAAAAGGGAAGTGGGTCATAAAGTTGATAAACTGGGGCATGTGAGGAACAAAAAAGGGAGTATGATGTAAAGGATAAACTAAGTCTGGGGACGTGACGCATTGTGTGCCTAATGTGGAAGATGCAGAACTCAGGTGCCCTGTCTACCTTTAGGAGAAACAGAAGACAAGTCAGCGCCAGGTTAGGGTGCACCGGGGGTCTCGGGCTCTATCGTTTATGCATGTTCATATTTCATCTTGTTTTCCTGTGCACAGAGCGGACTAACCTGCACTCACGGTCACCTTATCATCTTATGGAGGAAGGACAGGGAGAGCAAGCAGCGATGGAGCCAGCCAATGGGAGGAGGTATGTGCAACGCATAAAGCATGCGCATGCCATGGAGGAGGAAAAGTCAGTCAGCACACTGGGGCGGTACAAGGTGTGCAAGTGCAGCAGCTGTTTAAAAGAAGCCACTCGGAGCCTGAGGAAGGGTGGGGCACAGCCAAGACACACTGCCAAACCCATCTCACTGCCTGTCTGCCTGTCTCTGTCTTCGCTCGGCCCTGCTGGGGGAATTTTCCGACTAATGGCAGGGGAGGGTAAACCCCCCACCCTCGATGCTACGTTCTCATCCATCTCTGATTCAATTTGCACTGATCTGCAGAGAGCCGCACTTATCATTGAGAGCAGGGGTGGAGGGTGGGGGTGGTGGTATGGGGAGGGGGGTGAGCCAGCACATTGTCTCTGTATGAACCAAGGGCATTGGAAAATAAAAGCGGACTGCGGTGAGATAATAACAAATTGTTGTTGTGGCATTACACTGATGCGTTTAGGACTCACTAAACCCTGTTTATTGTATACAACGGCCTCACTTTGGGATGACTATTGTGACTGAATAGTACACTGGAGTCCACTAGAATTAGCCAGCAGAGGTGGGTACGTTTTATACAGCAATAAAGCAGCGCTCCACATTTTATGTTATTGTGGGTGTCATCATCGACAGCATGTTTTTACATATTGTGTAAGCCAAGAATGGTGGATGTTTGGCTCCACTTAATCAGCTAAGAGAGAGATAAAGTATGAGCCAGTAAGAACGAAAACTCTAGTTTGAAGTATTGGCACGCCAACTTTGTACCAGACGTCCTAGTCATACTGTTTTAGAGTTCAAATTTCCACAGGATATGTTGTGCTTACTTAGTGTTCCACGGCTGTAAAACCTGCAATAAATGGATGTTTATTTGGTTCCCTATGAGAGCCTCCCAGGATATTACTACAAAAGACTGAAGTTCTATTGGAAGGTTTGAGGTAGACAGTATATAGAGTCTATAAAGAAAGCCTTATTGTCCCAACCTGACCTTACAAGCTGCTGCTTCTTTATTTGCTCTAAACAAGGAGAGATTTGTTAACACAAGGACAGAGTATGTGTGTGTATGCTTAAGGTACAGTAGTTGGCTGCGGTGCTGTGCTCTCACCATGGCTGCAGCTGTGGCAGCGGCTTGCGCAGCCACAGCTGTCTGGTTGGCCTGGTGTTGGGCGGCCTTAATCTTGGCCTGCAGGTGGGCTGGGGGGTGGAAGTACTTGCACTTCTCACGGGAGCAGCGGCTCTTGATGTAGTCCATGCAGACGGTGACCGTGTTGTCGCTGGTGTCGATCATGGGGCTGTCGCTCGGGTGGGCGAAGCGGCAGTCGGTCTCGCCGCGGGCGCAGTTACCCCGTTGGAACTCGCGGCAAACCTGGGAGTAGAAAAGACGGGTGGACGGAGACGCAGACGCAAACGCACACAGAGGCAGACACACAGATGTATGCATGCAGAGAGAGAAAACAAACAAAGACAAACAAACACATAGACTGTGAGTGCTTGATTTATATTACAGCTTAGTGAGGAAACAACTGCCATATTCACCCGGGAAAGTAAACCACTCGCTGCTTAATTTCATTATTTCTTATAACCCTCTTACTGTGGTGCATGATCACCAGCCCCGGCACTGACTCAGAAACAGTTACCAAGAATAATTTTATGAGCATATATTCTTTTTCTTTTATATTACACCACTCTGCAGGCTTTAAGAAATTAAGTTTAAGACTTTTTAAGACCATTATAAAGGCATTTAAGTTTTATTTCAAGCCCAAAGTGATAAACAGTATGAAGAATGTGAGTCACAGAATTACCTGGAGAGGAAATAAATGTATTCATATTCCACAGGAGCTGAACACTGTGTATTGTATTGTATTGTACATTGACTATGTGCAAAGCCAGGTCAGTTTAACTTCACTGAACCAGAAGAGACACCACATTAGCCCACACACTGCACTTGACACACTAGCTGGGTGTGCTGTGATAGATTGGGACCAGGCTGTACTGTCTGCATTAGTGGTTATTGGTTTCAAGTTGGATTTGTTTTGGGGGGGTTTTGTGAGATAAGACAGATAGATAGATATACGTTATTGAGCCCAATCTGGGAAAGTGTAGTTACGGTGTGATCGAAACATTTCACATAAACACATTTAAAAGTGCAAATGAAGTTAATGCAACGTGGTTAAATTAATGATTCCTTTTCAAGACCTGTTAAGATATTTAAGACATGTAATGCCTAAAATTCAGATTATTGAGTTCTGATTTTTTTATAGACCAGCAGAACGCTGTTACAAAACCTCACATTTAGTTACATATTTGTATAATCTTACCAACCATTTACTCTAATCGAGACTATAAATTAGTTTTGGCCTCAGTGTGAATACGCGATGTAACAAACCCACAGTGTGAGCCAAACCCAGATGATTGCAGAATCACTGAACCCGTCAGTGTTCAACTGTTCAGCGGCCTGGGCGTAATCACAGGGGGATCTGCTTTTGACTTGTATTCTGGGACTGACACACGGGGACGGTGTGTAGCACTAATACACAGGCAACAGTGAAGCGCAAGCATACACAAAAACATGAGTACACACATGCATACACACACATGCATACTTTGCGTGGGAGTGTATATGTGTCTCAGAGGGATAACTGTTTCATTAGAGCCAACTTCATTCAGTTGCTAAGTGAGAACACTCCCAGAGAAAAACACATACAGGCACACACCTACGCATCACCTCCAGGTCTAGGGGAGATTATTGTTTATCTTCATAAATGTAGTGCAAAAAAAAATTCCTCTTTATGTAAAAATCTCACAATTATCAAGCTCTTCTCATTCAGAGGGGACAATGCTTGCCAGAGGACACACAGAGCAAAAGCTGAAGTTCCTGTAATTGTTCAATTGTTTTAGGCTAAGGGTGACAGTCTGACAAAGACCACTTGCTAAACTCCAACCTACATTACTGTAAAGTCACATAAAAAGTCTGTACAAGGATCTTGTTTCTGACAGAATCTCATTACTGTAATCATGTTTATAAAGTTGTCCTCGAGGTTAACGCAAAGGTAAAAGAAAACAATGAAACTGCACCACTTTAATCTTTGTGTCCCTGACACTTGTCTAAAATGTAAACATCAGAAAGGCTCCCTATTTCATTGTATGTGGGAATGTTTATATATTTGATCTTTCTGGGGCAAAATTATGAACCTATAAGTCCTAAGACTGAATGGAATATTTATCCAAAGGATCTTATCATTTTCAAAAATGTTAGATCCTTGCTCACTATTTGTTTTTTTGGAAGCTAAATGGTGTATAGCTGGATCATGGAAATTTGACACCCCCCAGTATTGCTTCACAATGGTTGAAAGGAATGACTTTTCATCTTGCTTTGGAAAAGATACGTTATGCAACAACAAAACAGACTTGACAAGTTTTGGGAAATATGAACCATTTCCTACAATTTTCTTGAGAATAATAATATGTCTGTTGATGGTTGGATGGACACATTGATTTATTTTCTTATTTACTTGTGTTTTTTCCCTTGTAATATTTGTGTGAGTGTGTTGTATTTTGTATTTTTATATACATATATACTCTCTCTGTGCCTTGTTTGTAACTTGTTCTCTTGGTTGATAGAAGAAAATCTAAATAAATACATGTTTAAAAAAATAAAAGGTAAAAGAAAACTGGATTCATAATGATGGTTATTGATTAAAAAAAAGAATAAAATTATATTTTCAGCCTGGAGCTCAAAATGAACAAATAAAGCATTTAAGGTTTGCAATTACATTGGATTGTTATCCTTTAAGTTCCTCATTCATGGAAGTTGGTACAATGTGCAGCTGAATGAACAAACTTAGTCTTCACAGATGTTTTGAACTGTGCTAAGGCCTCTCATTAAGTTAGATATGATCGTGATACTGTGGAAACAATAGAGCTAGTAATTATTTACTTTATACAACCTCAATAACACTTGGATGTTTGGGGTAATTTGTGATATGGCTGCTGTGGGAGTTGTGAATAATATCCCTTAGCTTCTCTGTTGGGCATAATAGTGGCGAAATGTGGCTCTTATTATTCTTTCTTGACCTGAAAGAAAACATTAACTACAATAACGCATTTGTCTGAGGAGTTGGTCTGCGATTGGATGGGTCACCTCCAGCTTGTCCGTACGAAGCAGTTTCTGGTTGGAAGAAGATCCAGTGGTAACGGAGACGGGCGGGCTGCCGGGGACGATGACGGGCGTGCTGGGCAGGATGTCTGTGGGCACCAGGCCCATGCTGTGGGACATCGGAGTCAGGTAGGGTGTGTAGCTCAGACCCGCGCTGGAGCCCAAGCCCTGGCTGACTGGAAACGTCTGCTGTAGACGGACAGAAAAGACAGATTACAAACACTTAGACTACAAAGCACAGACAAAAAGTAGTGAAAGGACAAAGAGGTTAAATGATGGATGCAGAGAGGGACACTGGGGGAATGGAAGGTGAAAGGCAAAGACAGAGTATCAGGATAAAAAAAGAAGGTAAAGAACAGAGACATAAGAGACGAATACAGTGAGAGGTGCAGCTGTGGAGAGAGGGGTTTGAGAATGAGTGTGAAAAGTGGTAGAAGAGGGTTTTTTTTAACCTTTATATATCCTGGGAAGATTTGCTGAGCATGCATGTTCTTTTTCAGCTACACCGAGCCTTACATCAGTGCAGGCGAACACGTTCACACCTGGCAGCTGCCCTGTGCAAATACAGCCTACCAGTCACTGCTGAGAAACAGTTGGTGACTTGGCGCTTTGCTCAAGGGCATCCGATTATGAGAGCGAATTTCATCGCCATTTGGCTATTTTTACGCAGATTTTTCCAACCTGAGCGCTAGACTTTTATAGATTGTGCAAAGGAAGTAAACACAGCCAATTGGTCCCCTGCTTTGTGGACTAGTGATCTGAATCCTCAAGTCTGTATTATTATTCTTCAAGTGCCCGTATCTGAACAAGAAGGACGAAGGTGGAGGATCAAGGTTAATCGGTGCAAGTTAATCGACAACTACTGTGACAGTCATTTAGATGAATTGAGTAATTAATCTAGCAAAGTCAACATTCACGGATTCTAGCTTCTTAAATATGCGTAGTTTCTTTAATTCTCTATGGCAGGAAACTAAATATCTACGGATTGTGAACAAAACAAGACATTTGAGGACGCCATCTTTGGCTTTTGGGACATTTTTGATAATTTTCTAACAATATACAGACCAAAACAATCAATGACTAACTGAGAAAATGCTCACAAGATTAACTGACAGTTGATGATCATTAGCTGCAGGCTGGATTCTTTCTGAAAACACTAAACACACTGCCTACTAGTAAATATAACACTGAATGCCATCAAGTAATACTTGTTGATAGTAATATTGATGAATGCTAATGTAGCTAAATTATGCTAAGATGCCAGGTATTGTCACTACACTAAACTTCATGAAACAAAGTAGTGCATTAATACCTGTGAGTCTTGCTAGTGTAATCTTTTAATGACAATTAAAGTAGATTTGTCTGTTAGAAAATGCAAAAGAAGCTGTCTGAACTATCTGTGAAGCAAACTCACATGGTAATAATACTAAAACACTACAATGGAAGAGCAAATGTATGTTTATAGAGAGACGGTGCCAGATTTAGAGTCAATCCCTGGTGTCCGTTCTTGGAATTTCACTTAGATGCGTGTGATTTGGCATCAATTTTAAGCTCAGGTTGTTTGTAGTCAGAGAAGATAGATAATGAATGTTTATCCAGTAGAAACCTGCATGAATGTATTAGACCAGACTCATATCTTCTCAATGAATCATTCCCTACAAAAGGGTTGGAATTTCTGCCAATTCACTGAGAGAAATCATGTTGCCAGGAAAGGTAACCTCAGTCAAATGTATTAAATGACTGGTGCAGCCTAATACGCCGATGTGTTATAACAAAGCCTAATGTTTTACACTGTTGCAAAACACATGGGTTCATGGGCTTTTTTCACAGTGAGTCACGCAGCACTACCACTTCATTCCCATAGGAGATATTCCAACACTAACCACAGGCTGCATGGTGGTTCCTGGGATCATGAACTGCATCTGTTGAGCCAACATGGCGGCCGCTGTCTTCTGCTGGATCAGGTTATTTCGCCCGTTGATCTCCAGCTGGGTCTTCAGGTGTGCGGGCGGGTGGAGGTATTTGCAGTTCTCTCGCGTGCAACGGCCCTGAGAGCGAAAGAAAAGAAGAGCGAGGCCATTAACAGTCATGTCTCAACATCTCTGATCAACGGCCAACTTGACAAATTCTGTCTTTTGACGAAACACCTGACGACGAGCAGGTTGTGTGCCTGCCTGAGGATGTGGCAGATTTCTGCTCACTGATTCTGACAAAACATCAAGTGCTTAAAGGCAGCTTACATATTCATACTTAGGGAGTGTGAAATGTATAAAATTATGAGCATCACGAGATCCCCAGCCAGAGACGGTAACACGTAGCTCCAAGCTCTGAATAAAATAAAAAAAATCCTTACAAAGCATGATTACCAGTTTCTGACTTAGAAGCTTGTAACCTCCATTTGGTGCCAGCCGGAGTAAAGTGACTGGCTGGAATTCAATTCAGAAGATGGAAATAGGGGGAACAAAGTGCAAGGGTTCATCTGATCCTAGTCATTAAGATTAAAACTGCAGCTTTATGATGGACAGGTCACCCAGTATTCTCCGCAGAAATGCAAATCCAGGGTAGGCAGGGTCAGCCTTACAAAGACCCTGGTGGATGAAGGCAATTACACTGTCAACCTAGAGGCTAATGGCAAACACAATAATCCAATATGGATTCTCACGGCCGCTCTTACTGTGAGGAGAGTGGGTGGAATTGAGGAGTGAGGTCAGGAGGGAGCGACAAAACGGAGGATAGAATACAGTGGAGGAAAAAGAGAGTGGAGCTGTGGGGGAAGATGGAACGTAAATGTATATGTGTGTGTGTGTGGAGTGGAGTGGAGTGGTAAGGAGAGATGAGCTGAGTGGAGTGATATGAATACGAAGAGAGAGGGCATGGAGAGAAAACAGGGAAAGGCCAAGAGAACAAGAGGAAAGGACATGGCATGACCGGCATGACACGGCATATATTGGTGAATGTGAAGGAGAATGAGGAGCCGGATTAAAAGCAGTTTATCGCGAGGAGGTCTGGCCCTAATGTCCCTTTAGTCCATAACATGAGCACAGTGTTGTCATAGTAATGCAGTGCAGCCGTGTCACTAATGCATTCTCCTACAGAAACAGGGAAGCGTCCATTCTACACAGATGTGCGCCGCTCAGTTATGACAGAAATCCTACAATAACACGAGGGAAACATCATGTAGTAAGTGAAAAAAATCATACAGACCGTAATTCTCTCTGTTTTTCGCTCCTTTATTGTTCTGTTAAAAACCACTGTGATTGATTTTAAGAGGATTTAACAAATTGATGATGCAGACACAAATCTTGTAATGCTTTGCTCAGGCCTTTCGTGTTCACCTAAAACTAACATCATGTTGTAGCATCTTTGATTTATAACAGCACAAAGCAAAAGGAGACACAAATCTTAACTATCTTGGCTTAATTGCTTGAAGCCAAAATCACGAGTGAAAATAAACTTACACCTAGTTCTAAAATGGGTGAAGAACAGATCTGTTTATGTCTGGCGGGTGCACTGTCTTGTGTTATATTTAACAGGATTTGCGTGCATAATTTTTATACACTTATATTTGTTTGCATTCATTTTATTTTGCTATTCGCTGTTATTGTACAAATTCGTCTAATGTGCATCAGTCCCTTATGGAGTCTTTCCCTCTATGTTCCTATGCTTCTCATAATTTGTTTACTTGCGTACATACATTATTAAAAGCAAACTTGTGTTATTCTTAATCCCGCTATTCTTAGTGAAACACATAACTGGAACGCATCCCATGGGCCGTGATGTAGGGTGAATAATATGGAATACTACTGTTAGCTTAAAAGCAAGAATGCTTTTAAGTGTCACTCAAATACTACAGGGAGCTACAGAACAATGTGGATCTTTTTAAGTCCGTATATCCGTCTGAAGCACTTTGTTTTGTGACGAAACGTAGCGAATGAAACGGAGAAGAACTTTTAATCAAGTGCAGCTCAAGGTATAAACCCTCCGCGCAGTGTAAATAACCAATAATCTTCAGGTCTCATCCAAGAAAATCTAATAAAGCTAGCTATCCTTTTTCCCTCTGACTGATATGAAAGACACAGATCATCAAACATATTTGTATAGTTACAATTACTTTCAACTGATTTGAAGTGCAAGGATATTGAACCTGCCAACACGTTGTTATTTTTCTTTTCCACATTAATAAACACACAAAGATGTGAATATGGTTGTTTTTCTTCTCATATTACTGTGAGACATATGTTGGCTGCGCCTGAGTCGGATAGCAGGTTTGACACTCGGTGACCCCTGAGCTGTTCTGACCTCCAAACCACAGTGTTAAAGCTGCAGTGAGCCGGTGATACCCCCACCTTTATGGTTCATATGCACCAGATCACACCTGCCCACACATATGCACACTCGACCGCCCGTTCACGACAAAACGCGCACATTTATAACCATCGCCCACACGCACAAATGCAGGCTATAATACCCACAGTGTCCAGACTGGAAGAATAATGTTAGCGCTGAACCCCACAACCAAAAAATCTCAGAGGTGTCAAAACTAATTGGAGCCTTATGCACCGTCGCAGACACGGACTAAGGTGTGTTCATGTGTGTCTTGTGTATATGTGTCCACCGGAGAATATGTGTGGGCAGGTGTAACTGTGCGTGTGTGTCCAGGAGAAACTGTGTGGGTGAGTGTGACTGTGTGACTGTGTGTGTGTGTGTGTGTGTGTGTGTGTGTGTGTGTGTGTGTGTGTGTGTGTGTGTGTGGGAGCTGGGGCT
>JAPTYQ010000013.1:4818978-4839543 GCA_029814465.1 Ostorhinchus cyanosoma | reverse complement strand
TGTGTGTGTGTGTGTGTGTGTGTGTGTGTGTGTGTGTGTGTGTGTGTGTGTGTGTGTGTGTGTGTGTGTGAGGGAGCTGGTGCTGAAGCTGTGCTCTGGATGGCATCCCAAACTGAGTCTGCAGGAAAGCGCAGCACCCTCTTCGTGCCCTATGGAGATCACAGACACAAATAACAGCGGGTGTACGGTTCGCAGACACTCGACAAACCCTCAGCACTTACGAGGATGCAAAGTGAAGCCATTACCTCCTTTTTGCTCTTTTTCACTTATCTATAGCCTATGAGGGTTACATGATTTACACAATTGCTCACCATTTGAAGTGATGAGGTAAATGGTGGTGAAGTTACTTCGAGAGTGGTTCATAAGACGCTAAGTGCAGGCCTTGGTCAAGTGAAACCGTGCACCCATTTCATTCATGCATCCGTTTATCACGTTGTGCCTCGTTATTGACAGGCGGCGACCTCAGCTTGAAATTGAAGCTAATGAGGAAGTAATTTGAAGTGTAATGACACTGATGGCTATTAGATCCTGGCTCAAGCTGAATCCCTTTCTTTTGAAAGTGCCACCTCCTACCCAGGATCGCTAAACCAAACCTAATTTTTACAGTCATTATAGTCTTAATCATTGTTTTGTGAAGTATTTCTACATTAATTAGATTTTAAGCTAATGGAAGAGTTCAATGATGACTGTGTGATTCTGCTCGCTCACCTACTGAGTCACTTCTTTTTATTTAATTAAATGTATTTTCTCCTGACAGACAGGTCTACAGTAATGGTTAAGAAGTTACAGTAATCGTGCCATTAAAGAATTTTTTATGCACACCTTACATGCAGTTTATCACTACTTAATTTCAGCGTGGCCTGTCAGCAATGTTAACATTCATTCTGTATTGGAATATATCATCAGTCAACTTGCTATCAATAGCCCACATAATTGAAGAATTTACATAACAGTGATGAAATACAACTGTATGTGTTAATATTGAGCAAGTAGCTGAAGTTACAAATACATTTTAACATGAGTATTCCAGTTTAGTGGTGTGGTTAGTCTTGCAGCTTGATGAACATCACCCTTTGCTCCACCCACTTTTCCAAAAGATATCGTCCAGATGCCAAACTCGAAACTCCCAAACCAATGGGTGAAATCCCAGTGCTATCGTCCACCTGTATGGTCGACTAAATCAGGGCTCAGTTGTCATTTTCTGCCACATGTGGAGGCATGAGAAGGAAATGGAAGAAGCTTAGAAGTCACCTGGTTCAGAAAGTACAGATTTGTTAAATACATATTTGGTTAAAGGACTGATATCCTCTGAGTGGGCTCAAACATAAGGTCAGTTCAGACAGGTCAGTGCATTTGGAAGAATTTCAGCCGCATTCAGGCGAGAAACACTTCATGAGGTAAGGCTCCATTCTGGACTGATCTCATCCTGTAAAAGACAATCATGCAGTCGCAGCTGTCATACAGAAACAATGCTGATCAAAACCTACTACACCCACACTCACACATATACTGACGCATTCATTAAACTCAGGGAGGTGTTAATTTATTGGTGGTGTGCACAGCAGTTAAAAAGCTTTCACCCACGTCACATCTCTCTGATTAGCCTCAAGTAAGGATGAAAATCTGCTGTATGGAACATGTAAATCTTACTGGAATGAATAAAACAGGCAAAGGCCAACTGCAAGAACTGTGTAGGTAATAATGATGGGTAGACGGTGCCGTTGGAGGGTGGGATTATTACTAATGATCATCAGCTTGCCACACTTGAGAATTCAAAGCACATAAGATGAGGTAAGCTCTGTCGAGAGGCAGCGCTGCAACGCACATTAAAAAAAAGGGGCAGTGCTTATGGCTCGTGGTTTAAAGCCCAGACAGTGAGGTGGTCCTCAGATGCAACAATGACAGAGCTAAAATGCAGCGTGCCATCATGTGGTTGCAGACCCTTATCTTTCTGAGAGGGCGGTAGACACATGCAAACACCCACACAGAAAGACACACATGCCCAGAGTGAGTGCACTGCGCCTTCTGTCTAAACCACCCACTCGGAGCGGAGCAGAGATCCATTCATTGCAGGCATTGCTTTCGAGCAGCCGTCTATGAAAAGGATCTTTGAAAGCACCGAGGCACCTCTGTGATTCACGCGCCAGCCGGCGGTGTGTAGTCATAGCTACACGGCGAAATTATACCTTTCAGCAGGGGTGCTCACATGGCAACATCTCATTGTAGGCTGCGCCGTTGCCCTTGTGTGCTGGAAATGCTATGATCCATTCTGTGACATACACTAATAACTGCTTTGATTCAGATTGGATAATTATCTCCTTGCGTCGCACTGGAAAATGAATGACGGAGAGATCAGCGACAAATTATTGGTTGTTTGCTTTGAAATTGATCATCTGTCCACAAGTTTATAAAAGAGACAATAGCGTTGGCATGTTCTCGAAATCCCCGAGGCCACTGCCAACACGGCAGCATTAAGTCATTGCCAAGTTTTCATACAGTAGTGATGTCAATAAAAATGTGCTCTATATTAGGGGTTATCCAGAGGGGACAGGGATAAAGGCAGCTAATTTCATAAACAGATTAGGATTACACTCATTTCATCCACTGAGACATCTTTAACTATTAGTTCTCCTCATTAAGGCCCATTATTAGTGCTGCCATTCTTCAAATAGCTCTCAAATGAATGAAAATTAGACCTGCCTGGAGGGTTTTAGTTTGATATTTCTATTTAAATGTGCAATATTTATTGTATATAAATATCAGTTTTGGATATAAAGTTTAACTGTATAAGGTATTCTGTAGCTTACAAAATCTGAGTGCAATGTAGACATGTACAAATGCTTTAGGATGCATGAGATGCGATGATAGGAAGTGTCTGCTGCTTAGATTTTGACCATTTTTTTACTGCCCACGTCAACAACAGTCAACAGATACAGAGGCAAGGCTAAAAAGCTATAAAATGCTAGCAGGGGAGACATTCTTTCCCTGTTTGTGTCTGTTAAAACACTTCCTGGATTCCTTAATGTAGCTGCACTTGCCTCTAATAATGTTTCCTGTGTCAGTTTTGGGTGTCATTGTGTCCTTCTACTGTCGACAGGCAACATTTTGAGAACAAAATGCTGTTGATGCTAACCAGGTGCTGTCTGTAAGCTCCAATAAGTCAGCTGTACACTTCATGTTCCTGATTTTGTGTCAGTATTTAATTTAAACTGATGTCCCCTGCTCCGTAGAAAAAAAAATGACAGAATGTAAAACATATTTCCCATGATTACAAGAAGAATGCCTGTACCATTATTCAACTGGAACCCATCATGAGGCAGTGGGAGGATTTTATGCTGAGCTGCTCCAACAAGGATTCATTTTTAAACCCTATTAAATCATGGTTTAACTTTTAGGTTTTTTGTTGTTGTTTTTTATTTTTTTTACTTTAAACTAAATTATATTTAATTTGGCTGCACTAAAACTAAGCAAAAATAATCAAGGTCCTCCAAGAAAGCTACGGGGCAGACTAAGCAGATTTTTACATTGCTGCTGAGTATCTTTCAAGATACTGCATCTGTTTTAGAGCTGAAAAGAAAAAAAACTTGACTGACTGTCACACATGGCAGCAAAAGACATGCAGCTGCCTCACTAATATTACAACTCTTGGATGTTCTCAGATTATAAGCCACTGGATGTTTACAGATCCAATTTAACATCAGTTTACATAAAAAATCTTGTATTTGAAGACTAGTTTGACTAAACTAGCCTTAAGTACACTTAGATTACATTAATCTTATTTGTCACAACCTATTCATGAGAGACACATATGGCCTCACCCAGCAGAATATAATAAACACAGAGGCCACACTGGCCCAAATGGTCCATGTGTAACTGGCATTAGCATCCCCTGACTGGCCATCTTCATCAGAGGTAGAAAGCCTTTCTCCGACCCCCCACCTCCTTCATCAGCCAGGCTGAATGGTCAGAGTGATGACTGCTGTGTGTCTGTGGGTGGCACAGACACAGAGGGCCAGTCTTCCACCCCCTCAGCAGAATAGCGCTTCAGTTGTGGGCCTCTTCGTTCACCACTGTAACATTTGCATTTTGCCCTCAATGGGCGCTCTATCCTCAGGCCTGCTGGAGGCACAGAGTAGCTGCCTATAGGCTGCAGCCGACAGAAGAGCAGTAAATGTCCTCGTAAAGGCGGCTGGAAGCAATCCTTTATATTCCGCCCCAATGGCTCCAATCAGCCTCAACAGGAAAGCTAGTGGGCTTGTGATTATCCAAGATGGATACACTCAGAATGAAGCCTTTGCTTTCCTTTCCCACATCAACTATTCAAACTAAGAAACAATATTGATGAAACCAAGTCTGGGGAATCTGGGATGTGTATGTGTGCATTCATTTCTCCATTAAGTTCTTTTCCTCCAGCAGTTGTGTAGGTTTTACATATCTGAGCCCTCGTGATGTGTTTCTGATGCTAACACAGCGCTCCGTGACATGATCAATGGCAGACTGAGTGGCAGTATTGGCAGACTGAAATCCAGAAAACCAATCAGGGAAGGAGATTATGGGGGAAAACAGCTCAGAAAGAAGTCAGCTCAGCAGAAAAAAAAAAAAGGCTTCTATTTCAGCTTCTGACGGCACCAGCCATCACATAGGCAATTACCACAAATTTGCTCATGGTGCTTCAGTTTGGCTGGTGCATCCCTCAAGCATCTGTTTCTGGATGGCTATACCCTACAGAGTAACTGTATCAAAGTCTTCTTCCCCCGTTTATCCGATTGTCCTTCTCAGCACGGGAGGAGGAGAGCCGCTGTGAGAAACTGACACTAATTTTTCTGACATGAAGCCTGTGATATGTGTAATCCCCTTAGAGCATAGCTGTAGAACCTGTTGTATCCCCACTGACCAGTGAAGGAGGGGAGGACAGCCGCTGACTCTGTCTCCTTGTCTCTCAATACTCAGTGTTCCCTCACATCTCTTTCTTTTCTTTGTCCCTCGCTGCTTTGATCTTGCTGTGCCATTAATGCGATATCATTTACACCATTAGGAATACAGCTCATCCTTATTCTTTGGCTTGTTGTGTTGGTGTTTTGTTTACAGATTTTGCTATGGGTGGCTATAAATATTAAAAAAAAGACCATTCCTTAAGCCCAAAACACCTACTGGAACAGATCCTAGAACAAGCGGTTGCACAAAGTTTACCCATGCCTCCACATCTTGTATAGTCAAAACAAGAAAAAGGTTTCTGACTAAAAAAAGATGAGATACAAAGAAGGGGGATTAGGAAATAAAGCTCTTTTCTATTTGCCGTTTTCCAATAAAGACCTAGGGCTGGTTTCACAAAGATAGACCCTTCAGACGCTTTAGAAGAGGTGAATAAAAGTATCTTTCACTCACATCTTCAGTAGGACTAATTTGCTTGGGATTCTTGGTAAATTGAGGCTTTTTCAGATTTAAAAGCATGGCTGATTGTGCCCCCACTTCAACCACTCGCCTCAGTTTACTCCAGTGAAATAAGTTTTCAAGTGTTGCAGTCACAAGACATTTCATTGGGAAAATGCAGGTACAGTATTGGCAAAAACAGCTTAGCACTTAAAAATTCTTGATTCAGTCTCATCATAAAACCTGTTCTTTCTTCTCATTCCTTGTCCTACAATATTATTCAATCAAAAGCAGACCTGTGCTTTCCTTGTTTTGGCAGATGGTGCAACTGGTTATCCTAACACAGGGTTACCATAGTAACAGAGATCTACATTTGCCTAGGGGTAGGGCTGGTACCTTTTTAGACACTATTTTGGTTTAGACTAATCTAAAAGCAAAACTAAGACTGGTTTAACACTATTCCAGTCTAAAAAACCTTTAGGAAACCGGCTCCTGTTTTTTTTCTACTGGTGAGGTAAGTAAAGCCCCCCAACAATTCGACAATTTACAGATCGTGGTATCTTACCCTCTTCTTTCAGGAAAGAGTCTGTTTCAGGGGCACTAACAGCTAGTTATGGGTCAGCCTATGACTGGTCAGGGGGAAACCACTTTGGTGAAAACCCCCGGCTATGAGAGACGGCAACAGGACAAGCACTCCTGTGCTCAGTAGGCCACAAAAAAAAAAAAGTAGACCCAGTGACCTCGTCGGTGAGCAGTGTGATGAGGCGATGGATGCACACGGACAGGGCTTCCCTTTTAAAAGAGGAGAAAGCTTCCTCAGAAGGATCCTGTTTTGTTTTTTGGAACTCTAATGGATCCGTTTTGACTAATGGATCAGTTTGAAGCAGCCAACCTCCAGGACATAGGGAAACACTGAAAATCCATTATGACATGATGGCCGAGGGCTTTTGGCTCTCATTCAATCTGGTAATGGAGAATGGGAGTCAATGACAGACAGTGGGGTAAGAACAAGTAGTTTGAATATTTATGGTTAAACAGCAATCAGATTTATTTGGCTGTGTCTCACGTCTGTGCACTGGCTGTTAACCTGCCTAGCTATGAGTGATAAATTGAGTAAGTACAAACAAGTAAATACCCTCAGCTCAAAGGACTGAGACCAGGTAATTTAGAAACAGTACTCCACTGTCTTCTTTCAACACGCGCGTAAGACTGTGTTGCCTCAGCAATAATTAAGTGTCTTTGTTTCACCAGCTGTAATCCCACAGATGGAGGAGTAGTATTGCTGCTGACACGCCTGAGATTAACCAAGGATAGACAGAGGAGGAGGGGAGCAGGGGAGACAGACACAGACAGGGTGAGAGTGGAAGAAAGGTGAGATAAAATAGATTTTGGCCCAGGATGCTCCGACTGCAGGGGTATGTCTTCTCCTGGTACGAAATGCAAACACTCCCACCTACATCTGAGACGTGGAATAAAGGCTGTATCTGTGTTAATCATGTGCCCACACCCTGGAGTCTCATGCAACTCATTTTGGTCTTGTTTTAAGTGACCCCATTGTAGCAGCTACACTAGCTCACGTTGTTTCCTTGTAGGTCAGAGCAGTGACGTTGGGGGATAGTTGCAGACTGTTGTGCATCAGCTGAAAATCACATGATAGTGTTGTCACTATGCAGCACTGGCACTGCAGCTAGTGATCAGTTAGCTCCAACTGCAGCTCAGACAGAAATGGGAAAGATGTTAAAGCAATAATTAGGATGGGTCTATTTGTAAATGTTCCAGTACCCTGTGTGTTAACAATAGGAAAGGAGAAATAACATAATAATGGAAGATTTAATAACTGGATTCAGACACACCAATATGGTTTCTTGGCTTTTCCCTGCAATTGAGGCAAAAACTGTCAACGATTTTCTTCTACAGTCTCTGAAATGGCTGTGTATATAAATAAAGAACAAGCATAACAATCCATGTCAAACTTGAATTGATCTTCAAACTCTTATTTAAAATTAATGACAGGCTGTGGTTTGATACAAAATACAGATTGATTTAGAAGCATTGAAATCTCTCAATCACAACAACAACAACAACAACAACAAAAAGGAGTTTAACAATGAATGTCAAGAAGCTTCAAGAGCAAATCTGACTCAGACAAAACCATGTTTACATTTGAGATAATGTTTCATCATAAATGTTCATGTTATGTCACTGTGTTCTAGTGAAATAACTGCATGTAACACAAATACGAAGTAGGACACCACTGACAGGCCTGACATGGACGGCTGCACTGAACTGAAGCAGGGATTTCTCTGAATTTGTTCATTGATGGAAATTTACATAAAAAAGCCTGGGCATTTTTTGATATTTTAATGCAGAAATGTTGCATATATAGTTAATGTATATGTTTAAAAAATAAATGAGTAAATCAAACTGTCCACCAACATTTCTTGGTGTTATGTTTGTGTTCAAAAAGCTGAAAATGCAATTGAAAGTTGACTCATACACAGAAGCTGTAGCCTTGTATTTATTTATTTTTTTTTTTTTTCAGCAGGACTCCCTACTTGCAGCTTCTCCCATGGTCAACATGTCAAGAGCTTTACTACACAGTGCACGTTTTGTGTGTCTTAGGTTCTGATTGTTCTCATAAATAATTTAAGCAGCATTTTTAAGCACTGTAAAAAAAAAAAAAAAACTTGTCAAACTATAGGATGCAACTCTGCTTGGAGTTGGGCATTACTTCTCACAGAGTAAAAAAAATAGTTATGAAGGAAATTTCCATGATGTTTGTGAACCCAGCATTACTTGCTCTTTAAAAAGTAGTGCTTATTAAGTTTAGTGATGGCATTTTCTGTTCTAATGCCACTAAGAAATCATCTGCAGGCAAGAACCAATGTCACTTCAAGAGAGCTAAAACGCATACTCTTTTCCATGTGCAGGTTATGAAACAACTTTTTGTTCATCTGTCACAGCAGCTGAAGGCTTTTAACAAAAGAGCTTTCATGTAACGATGAAGTAGGGAAAAAAGGCACAGGCAAATTAAGGTTATCAAGGATAGCTGCGCGAGCTACCCACGCCAAATGTGCATGTGTCACTGCTGTATCCATTTTTGGGGAGGTAATGGTGCAGAGGCACCTGCAGAGTCCTGGTCCCTGCTGTTAATCCAGCTGGAGGCTGTAGGCCAGCTTCAGTTAATCTGATCATCTGTGACCTGCTGAGACATGAAACCCACCCCTCAGAGCTCCTCTAATCTGCACACAAACATGCATGTAAACACACATGCATTGAGACTTGTATCTGATAAGTATATGTATTACCACTCACCCCAGCATGTGTTGCCTCTCATGCATGAAGTACACTTGAAGTTTCTGTGACTCCCAAACACACTCCTACAAACACACACTGAAGAAAGACTCCACAATGACAATGCCACCTCTCAGTCTGTTGACAGGTGAGTCACAGCTAAAAGACTGAGGCATAAGCCTGCTTTTGACAAGCTGTCATTTCAGTATGTTGAGAAGATAAATCATGGTGAATTTCAGCCATCCCATCGCCATGCAAATAACAGAATTATATGATGTTGATGACCTAGATTGGGAAAAAGAAGATCTGTAGTACACCCAAGGGGAAACAAAAGACAGACAGTAGCTTTTTTTTTTTTTTAATTTCCTAACTTACATTTGTTAACAGATATCTGAATTTCAATCATTCTTGAGTGATCAAAGCAACACAGCAGCGCTCCCAAAATAGCACAAATTCACTACAAACGCTAATGAGAGAAATTAAACAAACAATGTGGGGGAATAAAAAAAAAGTGCTAGCCTACATCTTCTTTTCCCGCTGACACTATCGACCGTGTGTCAGCGTGTGTTGAGGAGTTGTGTAAATCCATAAAACAGATAAAGGAGGATAATGAGATGGAAGGGAGAAAGCAGATCTATTCATCAAAGCCTCTTTCTAACACACTCAGCAGATAGGGGCAGAAATGTTGTATGGCTGCTTACTCTCCAGTCTGGAGATTAAAGCTGCAGCTGCTGACAAAAAAAGTTGAGAGGTACAGGTTTATAATTCAAAGTACAGAGAAACCGGAGAGCCCTGCTTCTCCTTGTTTACAAGCAAACTAGTACCCAACTTATGATTAATCACACCTAAGATAAAATATCTCCAAAATATATCCCTGCACGATTAGAACTAAGCGAGACCTAACAAATCATCTGACAGTATTCACAGAATTTGGCCTGTTAACAGCTCTAATCAGGATCTTTCTGTTTTAAAAATGGATTCAAATGCCCGTGTGAATCATGGAAATGTTTGTTAAGGACACAATGTGCATCTGCCAAATAATACGCTTGATACAGAAGCCTGGTAGAAACTGGAAAATTACATTACTACAGATACTTGTGCGATTTCATTCTGATAAATGTCACCAAAAGGGAATAAAGAGCAGCATTGCCTGGTTCCCTGTGTTGTTTGTTGTTTGTAATAATGATGAGGCCTCTGAGGACATGCTCTCCTGTGAGCTGAAAAGACTCTAAGGCATTTGGAGATGATGAAAGACGTCCTCTAAGGGTTAAGAATACTAAAGAAAAGAGCGATGGAGGAGTGCTAACACTTGGTTAAAATAATAAATGCCCTTTGGTCAAAGGAACAAAATCAATAAAACTGTGCACAGTGACTCATACAGCTTTGGAGTTGCTTCTAGGCATATTTTATGTTGAAATCATGGGACGTAGGTAAACATATTGATTACAGTAGTCACCCATGTCATCACACAGTTCTGTTTGGTGCTTACTCGAAGCTGAGCTGTGTCTTTGTGGAACAAATTCATCAAAAAAAAAAAGATATAAGAAGGCTGAATTCAAGTTAGAGGAAGTGATATGTGAGCAGAATGAAATCAGGAAGCCGCTTTGTTTCTTTATCAAGCACTTGGCTAAAAGAAAGTTAAAAGTTAAATAATGAAAGTGGAAATATCTGCTCTGACTGCTGTGTGAATCTGAGTCACACACTCATTAAACCTGTAGCTCTGACTACAATGATTGTTTCAGTGGTTTGTAACAGCAAATATGGTGCCAGTGTAGATCCCCCATTGGTTCCTCTTCTCTTTCCATCTCATCCCACCATGGGTTCACCCGACTCTGTGGCGGTGTGCGCTGCCAATTAGTGTCCCCCACCTGTCGCCGCGGGTCACCGGTGCAGGCATCTGCTGGGTGTGAAATTGGCCATCTCACTTTCGTCCATGAACTTTGCCTGCCCCAGCCCCCGTTGGCCGAGACGCACACACAAACGCAAGTGCACAAAACACGCGCAAACACACCCTCCCAGAAACACAGATACGCTGCGATGACCTAAAGTTGACCTTCGTGGTATGGCCACCCTGTGTGGTTGTGGAAGGGGGAAGGGCAGGATACAAATAATATTTCGAACTTCAACTCGACATTGGAAAGCGATCCGTATTCCAACGGGGGACGTTACCATGCATGCTTTTAGGTACTGGGATTCTTCAGGGATTATTCTGCTTAATTACAACAATACAGAACTCAAACCCATATTCTATCCACAGACCATCTAAGTCTTTAGGGTAATATTTCGATTTTAAGTCTTTATTTTGATGTTAAAAATGAAATAATCTGCAAACTCTTGTTATGGAGCTTCCTCAAATTCAGTTTATAAAAGCTGTGAAAACTCGGCTCCAGAGTGATTGTAATTTACCACATGGGATACATTTCTAAGCTTGGCATATCGTGGAGTTTTATTTGTTGAAAATGTACTTTTGTGCAGCTTGCACATATTTTTCTGTATTCTTAATTGCAGTTGGAGATAATCTTTGAAATCTGGAGGTTGCCCCTTGAGGGTTTTTGGTAACCATCCATCATAATTTGTAACTAACATGTATTTATGTGTATGTTTTTTACAATATGAAAATTAAATAAATAAAAATAACAATTAAAACCTGTATTATTCCCATTAATAACTTAGAATGTGATGGATTGTAGTTTCACAATGAGCTGAAAATATCTTTCCACCTCCCATAATCACATGAAAGTCCTGAAACATTTTGTTTCCCACGCTTGGTTCTGAAAACATCTGTGTAAAACCAAAAACTCAGCACAATTTTTTTCATTAGCATCAGAGAACTATATTAGACAAACCCTTGCAGGCTAAAAGCGGACTAACTGGACTTATTCAATGTCCCATGAGGTAACTATTACACCACTTGTTAATTTAAAAAGAACATTAGTGGAGTTGGAGTCGTTTAGCAATGTTCTTATTATTCATTAATGACACGATCTGGATGATTTCTATTAAAAGCAGGTTAATATGTTAACATCATCCACTATATAAGATCACCACTGCATGTAGACAGCACAAACAGTGAAGAAAGGGAACATACGTGACCTAGAACAGGGTAATTCTGTCCTGTACCTGAGGTTCAGGTGTGGAAAGTATGACCCAAAAACAAGAGATTACACCGCAAGCCATTCTCCACAACAAACACAGCTAAACTCTTTCACTACCCACGCAAGAATCAAGTCAAACACTACAGAGAGAGTCTGTGGATGAGAGCCACGAGAGTACAATTGAGTCCTCAAAACAAACCCCAGACTCCTGCTCGCTTTTGTTACTGCTGAATTGAAAATCTGCACAAAGGTTAGCAACAAAAAGAGACAAATCAAATATAATTACATACCCTGATGTAACACAAAAGACGTACTTTTATGCAAAATGTGTGTGTGTGTGTGTGTGTGTGTGTGTGTATATATATATATATATATAACATAACATAATGCATCTAGATCTATGTCGGTGTTATGTTAGATGAATATATTCTTTCATTTTTTTGTGTGAGTAAAACTGAAAAAAGCAGCACATTATTAGCTGGAGGTGCAAACGGGCATAAACAGGGCTTCATTTAAGAACGAGTATCAAATCTGTATTGGCAGAGCTCGTACTAGTATCAAAACATTTACTGCAATAGACCAGCTCTCCCTCTAACTAGAGCGCTGTAAGCCTTTCACACGCTAACACAAGAGTCATTTACACCGACTCTCAGCACTTTCATCCAGGAAAGCTCTATCAAATAACCCCAAATTGGAAATGCTACACTCCCCTATTAAGCCTGATGTTTGTGAGGAATGTTAGATTGGCCTCCAATAAATTGCCTTGACTGTAACTTCATGGCAGTGACTTGCAACAGAAATATTGATCTTCATTCCAATTAGGTCTCTTTTAAGGGAATAGGTTCATGTTCAGAAAAAAAAAAGGATTTTTAAGTGCTTTTACTGATAAGAAAGTGGTTTCAATTCAGCACAAGCAATCACGACAGGTTCCACTTTTAACGTATGATTTGCACTTGTCAAGCCTCAATAGGATATGAGTCAGAACACTTATGGGGAAAGAGACAGGTTTCACACGGCGCATGAAGACCAGTCCATGTCAGTCACTGTCAGTTTATTTTATACAGCTTATTGTAATAGAACAGAGTCGTTGTAATATCCACGTGTCAACACAAAAGCCTTCACATGCTCAAAAGTGACACATCTTCACATGGGATTGGGATGCTAGGCCCACTTGTTTGACACAGACCAATAGTCATTTAGGGAAAAAAAAAAAAAAAGCGGAGGGGACCCATTCTGGTGGAGGGTCCCTGAAGATTGCATTTCTGTTGCCTCATTAGTTGGAGCCAATTAAGAAGATCTCTGTCTCATTATAAAGAGTGGCCCCTTGGAGACGGTTGGGCCTGTCTGTCTTACTGTTTGCGACTCCCCAGGTGTATATGTGTGCGGATGCCTGTGTGGGTTAAGCGTGTGCGAGGCGTCTTGTGTCTTTGTAAGTTTGTCCGTTTTGGTATCAGAAACGACACAGAGGCAGTCCGGGGGGAGCCGTCAACACATTTCCTGAGCAACGATTAATTTCCATGTTTCATATGGGCCACTGCAGACGCCATATGCTACAGGAGTGCACTGAACAAACTGTGGGAAGACTCTCTAACCCTCACAAATGCGCCACTAAAACGGGAGATGCCAGACATTCTTAAATATAACCAAACTGTCTTGTATGAAGTAACAAAATCTGCCAATGAACTAATCAGGTTTGGGCTATGAAATTAGCATTATTCCAACAACTTAAACAGATTTTTTTCCCTGAATGTTATAGACAATTTATGATTTTAATAACTTAAGATAAAACATGATCAAGAAAATACCTGTTTTTTTTTTTTTTACCAAATTACATGCCATATGCAACTGGACACATTCACAATTAATATATTGCAAAATGGAAACAGGTTGCATCCTGAATTTTTTAGTAAGCAACAAAGTTCTCTAGAGGAACAATAATGATTTTGCGATTTAAAAAAATTTTTTTTTTACAGTTTTTAAGAAAGTAAAACCTGGTTTAATCTATTCTGTTTATGTTCGTTGTGTTCACAGTCAGCTAAAACACTTAAAAACATACCAAATTTTGGTTGTTTTGCTTAACTTTACGATTGAACGATCCTAATTATTTCCAACGTGTTCTGCTGGTTGATAAATGTGCGTTCTGACCAATAAGAAGAGAAAAATAAATTTCACTCAGGACTAAATAATCAGTATTTATACTAGAAAATAATCAGTAAGCGTAGTTATCATGGTAATTTTTTTGGCTGGATTGAATTTATGTTGTGTTTTACAGCGCTTAATCGAATGAAAAACCATTTATTGACACTAAAACATGGAAAATTTCCCTGTACTTGGCAAATTTGCTAATAGAATATCATTAAAATATACAAAGGTTAATACTGAAATAGAGCCTTGAGATGAACAGGACAAAATGAGAGGATAGTAGAGGACTGTAACTAATCTCAAATGAAGAAAAATCATGTGGAAATATTGATAAAGTATGACATTTCTGTTTTTCTTTTTCTTTTTTTTTGCTGTTTTCACCCGAATTGAGACTATCATCTTGCTTATGAAAAATGCCTGCGTCCGATGACTGCAGTGAGACAAATATGTAATAATTTTGACAGGTCTATATGGTAGCAGTGAGGTTGGTCTGACCACTGGGAGACAATAATGGATCTATAAAGGAGAAAATAAAATATTTAAGCAAGCTGAAGTTACACACAAAAGTGCAGAGAGACTGAGAAGCTGTGCAAGTGGGCTCAATTTTAATTTTAATAATTAAAATAAGGAAAATAACCTTGTTCAGCAGCTGGTATATTATGCAATCCACTGACTCAGCTTGTTATTAGTTAAATGTAGCACATACATTCACTTATCTATTTACTTAACCCATAAAGACTTAAAGAGCCACTGGTTTAGAGGCTCCATAGTTACCGTGGAAACACAGTTATCTTCTACAACATTGATTCACCACTAAAACTCATGGAGTTGGATCAATGACAGGATGGAGACACTGGGTTTATGTTGAGTTCATGACAGATTTGACCAAAAAGAATAACTTTTTCTTCAGTTTTGTCTGTTTCTGATACAATAACCCTGAATATTAATCTGAGCTTTATTGAATATCTAAATGGTCAGTAAATAAAATGTAGGAAAACACATGATTATCACTCATATGCAAAATACAAAGCATAATATTATATGCAAAAAGAAAAGGTAATAAATGACTGTAAAAACTAAATACGGGGAAAAAAAATCATTTGGGAACTAGCATTGGGTTTTTCTGGGTTAATAAGACAAGGTGTATTTTCTTTTCTGATGAGATACATGTTTTTTTACTTGAAATCGCTTTGTTGCGCTGTAAAAACACTATGTATCATATACAATTAAATGAGGAATTGATTGAATAATGCAGACAGATAAATGCTCCTCAGCAGAAATTAGATTAGGACAACCTGACTGTGTCTCTGATGATGAAACTACGCATCAATAATTAATGAGACCAATACTAAAGGTCAAGCACGCAGCGAGCCTCCTGCCTGACGCGCTATAGATCTGCTTTACTGCAGAGGTGCTCACAACGGCAGCGACTACTGCAGCAGTAAGGGAGTTTGAGTCCAGCTGGCTTTGAAATCACCAAATGTGAGGATGGCATTGATTCTGCTGCACTGATTTAAGTTGCTGTTCTTTTTTTTTTTTTTTTACAGAGAGAAATAAAATGCAGAGAATCTAGTACTTTATCAGCATTGTGGGCAGCAGAGAGCGATGGAAAAAGAGGAGAGGAAGAGGATGACTCAGAGATAGTGGGTGGATTGAGACCAGGTGAGACACTGGTGCAGCAGATGGGCAGATTTTCAGTCTTTCCATCATGTTGCAGGCGGCTTTCTGGGTGACGAACACCTACAGGACTACTCAATCTAACATGACCGACGGCAGCGCTATATATTTTCTGTTGGAGAGAGGATATGATGGAGTTCAAGTTCAATATTGGGACTGTAAAAAGCTGTGCATTAGCAGAGTGGTGCAGAGAGCAAGTAGAGTGTCCTACATCTGGAAGGCCTGAGTGTACAGTAAGCGCCGCTAAAGGGCTGCTGTAGTGTCTCTGAGCAACACGCTGAAAGGTTGAATTCAAAGGGCTGCTGCTCTATTACAAATCCATATCCTGGCTTCTCTGGAGAGGGAACTAAATCAATAAAAATCAAACACGAACATCACACAAATCATTAATAAACTTCGGTAAAAAATTTCACAAATGTGCCTCTGGATTGCGGCTCTTTCTCTTCTTTCTTTTGTCTGAAAAATCATCCCAGAATGCTCTCGCATTTTACTTTTACCTCTACCTATCCTTCCTCAGTTGATTTTATTTTTAGTTTAACTGCCCACATTACAGTGCACCCATATTCCTGTTGCTCGGCGAATTTGCAACAACACTGTAAAGCAGCAGTAGCAAGTAGTCATTTGAAGTCATTTCAGAGGAGAACCTGTATCAATATTCACTGACGCACAGAGGACCATCACTAGGGAGTAATCTACCTCCAGTTTTACATACCTGTATTCTAAAACATCCGAAAATCTCAAAAAAATTCGACGATTTCCAAGTTGAGACTGTAATGCATCTCAAAATCTCAACTAAACTACGGTATTCTATCAATTTTGCATTGCCTCTTAGCCTTTAAACTCTAATAATTTACATCATGTATGATTTTTTTTTATTATCATTGACATTTCAATATGGTATGTTACTATCTGTGTGCAAATACCCGCACATGAGATATTCTAAGAGGCAGAAAATCCCTGCGCTACAGGTTATGAGTTTCTTCCACATATTCTAACTCGTCTTTCACTGATTTTCTGTAACATGTGAATTTTCTAAGAATAGCGTCTGCACTTGGCTACGTCCACCTCTGCAGCCAGACCCACAGGGAAACGGAGCAATGAGGGGGACTGCAGCAGACTTTCTCTATGTAACACACACACACACACACACACAGATGTGGGTCACGGTAGTGGCCCAATTAACATGCAAACATGTAGCCCACTTTATCTCGGATCGACAGCAGAACGGTGCAACAAGGTGCGCTGGGAGAAATAATAATAACGTGAAAATAGAGTCTGTTTCGCATCAGTTTGACAACCTTGACATGAAACTGTAACATGAAATTACAAAAAAATATGCAATTTTACTAGGGGTGTAAGGGTACAGAAAAATTTCGGTTCGATACGTTTTTGGTACAGTGAAGGAGACTAGTGATGGGGGGGGTAGGGGTGCTCCATAGCTACCCGTGGGACCCAGGACATTTCTACACAATATTGTTCAGTCATTTGTGCATTAACATTTGCCACTGCTGAATGTATATAGAGGAAACCCTGCACATGGGTTCTGCTTGTGTCCACCCTGCTTCCAGAGTGTTTGCATTCTTCACATAGGTTTCATGTATTCGCTCAGTTCACCTCTGTATTGTATTGAAGGCCCTGTACGGAAACGGTTCGATACAAACGAGTGCACCGTTACACCCCTAAAATTTAAAGTTACTTCTAAATAATATTATGCAGATTATCCGTCACATTAAGTTAATTAGGTTTAATGGTAGATAAAGTGATCTCATTTCGAAGGATCTGACTGACAGATCTGGGTCGTATGATTTCTGCGTTTCGCCAAATTTGACCTTTTCCTCAAATAACTTTATCTGTCTATTGGAACTTTTCCTTCCAGATCAGCGAGACTGCACGAGGGTCACAGGAGGGTGAAATCACACGGATCAAATGAAATTTGGCATGGTTTGCACTGGGAGGGCCGCGAGTGCGTGCGCATGTGTCTGCGTGCGAGGAGGCCTGTTTAAGGAGCGGTGGCGGCGGGGGTCTTCTTGGGGCTCATCAAAGCGCGCCGCGTCCGCCGCCGCCCCCCACGTTACGCTCAAGTCAGTGCCTCATTGTGTCTGTGTGAATGACCCTGGGGAAACACCAAGCTCCTGCTGCGCTGCATACATTCCCCTCCACATGTTTGCTCTGACCAGGGTGTGGCCCAGTTCGAGAGGATTATGCTGAGGAATGCAGCCGAGCCCATCTTTTAAAACAAGAGATGCAGGGGGGGGGGGGGCTGAGGCCACGGGCATAAAGTTCATGTTCATTGAAGCTTCTGAAAGATTAAACAAAAATGCAAATGTAATAAGCCCAGAGGGGAGAAGTTTCAGTTACGTCAGCGAGATCTTACTGGAAAAAAAAAAAGGTTCTGGTGTTTGTTGACATTTAACCATCATTGTTTGGATCAGTAATAATGTGGAAACAATGATCTGAATCTTAATAACAATCTGATAATTAGTTTAAAACGCTGCCCTGTGTGTCTGGAGCTGCTATTTCCAAACATGGAGGCCACTTTGATTCATTTATGTAGTTGATTCACTTCTTACATGTCGTTACCCTCTCTACTGTTCAAATATTAACACCTTGCTGTTTCCATTTTCCCTTGCTTCTTTATTTACCGGTTTCCATCCCACGCCCCCCGAAAAAAAAAAAAAACACTTATGCTCTTTTGAAGCACAGTCCGGATTAAGATGTTCTTACCAAGTGAGGGAAACCAGGGCACCTCACCCCCAGGGGGACTGAGCCGAGTCTGGGATACAAATGAGAAAACAGTCCGCGCACCTGAAAAGTAGCCTCTATTGTTTCTCCTCCTTCGCCACTTTCTTTTTTGACAACCGCGACTTGACGAAACATGATAGTGCCAGGATGCAGCGGCAGACTATTCTCCCCCCCCTGCTCCCGCCTCCCAGACTATTGAGGCTCACTCAGGCGTGGAGGTCACCTGGTAAAATCTGACTGGTAAAAAAAAAAAAAAAAAAGAAAAAGAAAAAGAAAGGGAGAGAAACTAAACAGCCTGTGTAATCTAACATCTGATCTGCAGAAAAGCTTAAGGCACTGAATGGACGTTTCTCAAAGGAGACGCTGTGACAGATCTGTCTTCTATATATAAATCTGGAATTTAACATGTCATATTTTTGGAATGAGAAACATAAATTAACACAAGCTCTCTTTACGTCAGTAGCCTATGGCTGCAGGGGTAATAAATACAACCTAGAGACCGCAGGAGAGAGAGCAAAAACTGCAAAAGCGGAGGAACGGACGTCAACAAAAGCCTACTGTCGGAGGTACAGCCAATGTGACACCATCATATGACTTGTGTGATTGCATTTACTCCGTTAACGTTCGTATTCCCACTGATTTCCTACGCCCTCCTCCTCCTCCTTCTCCGCCCCCTCTCCCACCTCCCCCAACATCACCATGTCACGGTTTCCATGGTCACAGCAACAAGTATCAAAGAGCTTTAAGGACACAGCAACAACCACATGACACATGATGCTTTTGGAAATGGAGAGTGTCCTCCTCTATTGATTATTACTAAAAACAACAGTGTTTAGACTAAATACAATATGCAAGTCCTTCTGGTCTATGATGGTGTTGAGCTTTAGTGCAAGCCTTTTATCACATCATATATTTACTGTACTTTCACATATACTGAGATATAATATAACAGCTGTGGATGAGACATATATTGTGTTATGATTGAAAAAAGCCTATTATTTTTCATATTATGCTCTTATTCATTTTGCTGTGACACATATCATATTTTTCATCATTTTGATCATTTCTTTTTGTTCCTCAACACAACGTCGATGCACAAAGGAGGGGGGGGGACTCTGCTTTTGCCGGACATGGTGTGGGTATTGAGTTTTGACAGTATTCACAGGCAGGAAATTTGCACAAAGTCTGCACAAACAAACATGGATGAGAGCGAGTTCTGAGGAGAAAGACTCCATCCAGCCGAGACAAAACAAAGAGCTCGCACCTAAAAGAGAAGCTACTACTGTTGCATGGATGTGGGTAGGGTATGAAAAGTCTGGCAAGGACCAGATCGATCTCCAAGAAAGACTAACACACTACTAACCACTTTTGGCATTTTGAAGTATTGTAAGAAAAAGAGAAAAAAAATGAGTAAGAACTTGTTTTTTGTTGTGTAGTAACTCAGAAAGTACAGAACAAGTGCTATGTTGTGATATATATTGTTATCTAGAAGTGAAATGACCAACTGTATATCATACAATTTAGATTTTCACCATAAAATTCAGTCCATTTAATCACCAACAATCTGTATTTTAGCGTGACATTTAAAGTGCTATGTTGTGCTCTTACAGCTCCGACAACCCTCAGAACCCCATCCGAAGCTGAAATGTGAGGTGGAAGACCAAAAAAAGAAAGTGTTTCTACATTTGGGGGGTCACTGTTGTCAAATTTTCACCTCATATCTCAAAGGAATAAAGACATACTTGGTGAGCTTTCTCATGTGTACCAACTGAATCGGACAGATATTTGCCTAGACAGAGACAAAGCAGCTTGTTCTATTTTGAGAGACGACAAATGTAGCATACAGCCTACCGTGTGGCGTATGTGGACAAAAAATAATCCCCCAGACATTATACTATAGAAATGCTGAGAGGAGAGTGGTAGAGTCAGGCCAACACGAGCTGTGTGATCGAGAAAGCAGGAGCCGACGGAACAGGAATGACCCCTTGTTGACATTGTCTCATGCAAAGCACGCTAACAGAAATGCAAAACCTTGGATTTGAGCGGCCGTTGGCTGCTTAGGTCATTGTGCAGCTCCAGATGAGCAGCTGGGATGCTCCATCCTTGACCCCGTGGTCTTATGACTTTCCTTTTCTCTGTCTAAAAAGGTTGTGTTGTTCTCAGAGGCTCATTCATAAGGGTGGACACACACTCAGGGGCAATGATTGGATTAAATCCTTAAATTGAATTTATACTCTGTAAAAAA
>JAPTYQ010000013.1:4796686-4818288 GCA_029814465.1 Ostorhinchus cyanosoma | reverse complement strand
TATATGTAGCACATATCTCTACAGCATCTCATGCCAAAAGCAACGACATCCACTGAATGCTAAACGGTCTGAGTGTAAGTGTTTAAAATTAATAACACCTTTAGACGATGTGTTGTGAGGACTGACTTTGCCAAGTCTGCCACCTATAATTTACATAATCTCATCTAAAATGTTCCTGTTTTGCAAACCCAAACACTCAATGAATAATAAGCCTAGAAATTAAGCAAAAAGAATTAATGTGATTCATACGGGAGAGAAACTAGAAAAAAACATCTTGAAGTCAGGATTATGTCTATGTTTTACTGTACGTCATTCAAAATGCCAATAAAAGATCTAGAATCTTTTCATTTCACGGCTAACAACAACATTTTGACACTTTGGCTGTAGGGATATGAAAGAGATGGAGCCATTGTCACCACACAAGTGTTTTTTTACCACCTCAGCCTGAAAAAACAATCAGATCAGTCAAATTTTACACCAAGTCGGCATGCTTCCCGCCTGCAGCCTGACAAATTCAACAACAGACTTACACCTCCTACTCTAGTCTACTCCAGAGCCTTACCTTTCACATGTTTATGAAAAGGGCCCTTCTGATCATTGGCCAAGTCACGCCTGGCAGCGCACAACCCTGGCATGATAACCCTATCAGATGAGAGGACCCAGGAAGACGATACGGGCGTAATGGGGTGGAAACCAGCCTGCCGTGGAGCAAAGCACACTTCCTAATGCATAATAAAGCATTCATTCTCTTAGCTGTCACGAGGAAAGTCTTTGTGAGAGAGGGGGCGAGATAGAGTTAAAAAGTACAGAGAATCCTGTATTCTCATTTTGTCACTGGGTTCTGTGGTAAAAAACCGACAGTGAGAGAGAGAGCGAGGGAGAGAGAATGAGATCCGTCTATATGTGTATCTACCGATTGAGCTGCAATAGTGACGGGTTTACAGAGAGCAGCATCGAATGGAGACAGAGAAACTTCTAGATATTCAGAATAAGAACACAAGCAGTTATAGCAAGCTTTGGGAGACTTCTAGCCTTATGTAATGACAATAGAGGTGAGGAGTCATTAATTATAAGGAGCATCACGATGCAGACTGCATGCATGACTTCTGTAAATCAGTAATCTTTGGTCTCCGGCGTGCATAAAACTCATACTATACCAAAGCTCAGATTGATGATGTTCAGAGTTCCTTTGCTGCAGTGTGAATCCGAGCAGAAATAAATTAAGAACGCACCAGTTTCTGTCCCTGAAACAAACACACAGACATGCATACAGCATCTGACAGCTTCATAACTTAGTGCTGATTTGTTGCTATTAATATTTCTACTCATCTTATCTCACTGAGTGGGTTCTTCTCTCCATTGGGTTTGGTTCAGCTGAGTGCACACACAGGTTATTAACCCGCCCCCCGAAGGGGAAGCAATGGGTATTGTTTTTGGTTCGATTTGTTTATAGATTGCCAGTGACCCAGAACAGATCTGATTACATTTAAGGAACAGTAGGTCAAAGTTCACATTTTTTATGAATTTTTTTTTTTAATCTTTTTTTTTTCCCATTTACTTAAAATGAGCGAAATTTCAAACATCTGTAACAGCAAAGTATTGGTGAATTCATACCAAATTGGGTTTGAGATCGCCTGTGACACAAAATAGATGTAATTACAGTTTTGGAAAAGTAGGTCAAAGTTCACTTAAAAAAAAAAATGAATTTCTTAAATCTTTTTTATCCTCCCATTTACTTATAATGAACAAAATTTCAAACGTCTATGAAAACATACATTTTGCTTCAATTTACTTCAAACTTGGGACATATATAGAGGCAATTGATATGCTGACATCACCACACGTATAGATATGATGACTTCAGCTGGATCGATGTCAAAATGAGCTACAATATGTGCGAGGGGCGGGGTTTGTTGTGCCTGGCAACACTTGTAAAATGGAACTTGTGTGGTTTGTTTCATTTTCATCAGTGTGTATTGTAACGATACCAGTGCATTTTTAACTTTGGTCCAAAATTAATTCACATCATTTGCAAAATGGTTAAGTGAGATTCTATTCGCCACCATATTTTTGGTTCATTTTAAGACCATAGAGGATGATTGAGACTGGTATGGGAAAATGCAGCTACTATAGACTGTTGTAGTCTGATTGAGAGAGAGTTTATCTGTTTGAAGACTGTTTGCATTAACTTTTGGAAAAGTGAATATGCAGTGATATAGAAATCTGAGGATGTCACCATTAATATGCAGCGTGCATCACAGGCAGGTAAATAGTAATGGAATAAAACGTGAGACCAGTGAAGATTAACACGCCTTATGATAACACAGGTAAAAAAAACCCAAAAAAAACAAAACAACCTGTGTTCCTATAAAATAGAGATATCCAAAAAAGGCTCAATATCAATATTGTCTTGAACATATTGAAAGTGTTGCTTGCATGAAGGATTATCTCTCTGTAACATCCGACTCAACACTGTGCACCGATGCATGTGAAACAGGTTCTGACGTCAAGACAGGGCTGTGCAATATGATGATATATATCTTGTGACAATAGGAAAAAGTCGTTTTGTATTTACTTGGCTGTGTGACAAATCCCACTCTTTATGGCAATATTTTGGACAATGCTTTGTGTTCTTCCATGAAATAATGAATTTGCACCATGGTGACACATATAATTCGGAAAAGGAGAAGGTCATTGATCAACCATGACAAAAAAGGTGGTCACACTTAAAAAAAAAAAAAAAAAAGGCTCATGTGGTGTCGACGAGGAAAAATGTAAAGTGTGAATTATATCACTGGCTGGTCTTTGCTATTTTAGCTTACATTATTTCAAACAGGCAATAACTAAATCAACAAAAAACAGACTTAGCACTTATATAAATAAGAAATTGTCAAATATAAATAAATAAAAAATGTGAAGCGCCATAACACTGAAGGTGTGAAAGGTAGTAAGCGCTACTCCTGTTTTCTATTCCTAAATTTACACCTTCATATTTGCATTACAGTTTCATAATCAATATGCAAGATTAAGAAACAACAATCAAAAATTAAATCAAAGCAATCAACATAATTGAGTGAATGTCTCACTGTGCAAGAATCATGTCAAACAGTATGGCTTCTATTTATCTTTGCATATTTTAATATTTTATATGTTGTTTGAGGCTTGATTGTAAATGTGCAAAAGGTTGTAACTAACAGGAGAAATATAATCAAATATTAGTGAGTACATCTAATGTGCTGAGTATAATTAAAAGCAAAACGTGCTATATTGTAATACATATTGCTATCTGGATAAAAAATGTCTTGTAGTGTGTTACTTTTCAGCTGAACTAAAAAAAAATCCATTTGAACATAACCTCTCCTTTCTTATTTGATCCCGAACATTATTGACAAAAGCAGTAAACCTCCACAAATACCGTGTCCCTATGATTGCACAATGTCACAAGTAGATGGTGTGTATGTAGGTGTGTGTGTGTGTGTGTGTGTTGTGTGGTGTGCCTCAGGCTGCCCAGAAGCCAGTGTTGAATCTACAGGCGGTCTAGCCCTTCAAGCTCGGACCTGATGATGGGTCCCATGGAGCTGCCCTTATGGCACAAAGCAGGAATTTGGTGGAACTCAAGCTTTCTGAGAGAGTGACAGGATCAGTAACCTCAAGTTGTTTTTGGCAGGAGCATATTAGACTGTCAGAGAACATGAAGCTGTAAATATAGGTCTTTTTTCTATATAACTCAGGGTATTCTTTTGTTGTGTTTTCTGCCCGCACTGACAGAATACTCAAAGAAACGTCAATGAGAAAAGCCTCAGTAGATTAGCATGAGGCTGAGTGTTCTGGTCATTTCTTTTCATCAGTCTGGCATGACCGCTCAGAGTTTGGAAGAAACAACCAAATTATGTCATGTGCAGAGGATCAACATCAGGCCTCCCCTCGCATGGTGCAACAGCAAATCGATCCCGATTGGAGTCAGCTGTTTACTCATTAAACCATAAATGCTCACGAGTCTGGCAGCTGGGAAGGAGTGTCACTCAGTAGCTGAACGCAAAGCAATAACTCAGCAGGCCTTAACCGGGAGTCTAGGCCAATGATACAGCTGATGGCTCGCTTTTATAGTGTGAATAAATAACTGACCATGAGCAACTTGTTATGACAAAGCCTTTGACGCACCTTGGTAGACATTTGAAAGCGGTGCGGAATCCTACAGCAAGCATCTGCTGTTGATGGCTAAAATGTAACATTTTCAGTTTTCAACATAAATCGATTAAATCCCCGTGATGTACACTTAGTCCACCTTCTTTCATTGAAATCCTACACAACCTTGAATGCTGTAAGAGTATACGCAGCAGCCCCGCACTGCTGTATATGTGAAATGCAGTTCATATTTAGGGGGAAAAAAAAAAAACACAACTATCTCCTCACAGTCCCAGTGTTCTGCTCTAGTTTCTTTGGCTATTTATCATTGTCACAGCTGTTTTGTTGCTTTTTTTTCACAGAGCTTGAAAAATAATAGGCTACTCTTGGATGCAGTCTTCTTATTTGCACAATGTGGGGGCTCGTGTGAAGAAACCTTGTTGTAATTGGGGAGACTTTCAAAGTGTCTGAGTCTGAGCTTCTTTATGATGTTTTATCAGCAAGCGGTGCAAAAATAAATGCGCTGAACAATGTCATCATAACTATAATATATTTCATGTTATAAAAGGTTAGATAAATTAGAAGATTTATAATTCAACATGGCTCTGGGCAACTAGTAGATCATCATAACACACTTGGGTCAGGCCTAACAAAATAAAACAACAGCAGTGCTGGCTGTTAGTGTGTTTGTTGGTTGTGTGACAGCTGTCATGTATCTACAAATAGAACCTCTGGAACGACTTAAGGCGATTGGATGTTGGTTCACAAGTTCATATGATGGACAAGACGCTGTAACCCTAGAAGAACTTACCGTATATAAAAACCAAACACACGCACATACACACACCTGTGGTGACAGTGAATACGACAACAGACCTCACTGGCCTTTAGCTTCATAGGTCAGGCTCGACTGCTAACTGCAGCACAGCATGGAGACCTGACACACATGCTAATTTGAGCAGACAACCAACACCCATCGACCATGAGGGCCCACAAAGCTGTAACATTTTACATCAGATGCTATATTGGTACTGCAGGGATGTCATCATGTCTTCTCAGGATGATTTCTGTGCTTTTATTTAGCAAAAGCATGTCACATTCAGAAGAAAAATACAGTGAGATTATGCAACAAGGAGAAAAAAAAATATTGAAAGTCCTTACCTTTAATGAGTCGAAACAGGCGATCACCCTCCCGTTCTCCACCTGACAGCTTTTGGGCGGGTGTGCAAATTTGCATTCCTCATCGCTGCGAGAGCAAGTTCCTCTCTGAAACTGCCGGCACACTTCCAGGGTCAGCCATTTTGTGTCCCGTATGGAGGCAATGTTTAGAGCCATGTCAGCAGCGCTGGCTGAGGAGCCGGAGTGGAGTGGAGCCACTTGGTTTAAGGAGGAGGCAATCCTCTGAGGACGTGTTTCAGAATGTTCCAGTACAAAAAAAAAAATTAAATAAATAAAACACACAACGGACTAAAACTGATGGGACATGTAGCTAAAATGTTCTGCTTCAGGTCAGTGGATTAGGTTTGTCCTTGTGGAAAGAAAAGTGGAGGTAATGGACTGGCAAAGTCTCTGTGACCGGAGCATGGGACTGCACTGCTGTGGTTGTGTTTGTCACTCAAACAACTAATTGTTCATCAATCAGATATTCTCAGGTGCAGACCTCTGACAAGGCAGAGGGGACATGCTCAGAGACAAGCTCGACTGGTTGTACCAACGTCCTCAAAATGTCCTCTGTATGAGTGATGATATCTGTGCGAGCGTGGATGCCGAGATGCAAAAGTGATGCTATTTTAAGGTGCAATGGCACAGTTTAGGACAACACAAAATGGCTTTCTATTGTTTAGACCTCCTCCGTACCTACTCTTTGGCACCTTGGCCAGCAACGCAGTATTTTGACCTCGAAGTTCCTCTGAGTTGTGTGCTGTCACGACTGTGGCGAGAGAAAAAGTCTGGAGCTCTGCAGAAACGCCCAGGGATCTATCTTCAAGTAGGGGTGTCGTCTCACAAGGCACTTTCTGTCAGTGATCTGCAGAGACAGACAAGGAACAAAAAGATTTTCAGTGTGAGAAGATGCCTTGTTAAATATAATAGGCAACAAATGATCTAACAGGCTGAGAGTGTTTGTGGACGCATGTCAGTCTGGATTTGTGTGCCGCCTCAGAGGGATGCTGTCTTTTAAAGGTACAGGACTGATAGACCAGAGAACAGGCACTTGTGAGGTTATTCCGAAGCCACTTGAGTTTAAGTCCCCGATCACCGATTTGTGCTATTGTACAGGGTGACTACAAGCCCACTGGCTCTCCGACATATGGCACACAAAGGGGTGAATGGCAGAAGCCCCTGTGCTATGAGACAGTGGACAAGAGCATCGAGTCAGAGCAGAGATACAAAAAAGCCCCAGGGTCCAACCCGCCCTGTAGAGCCATGCACGGCGGGATGTGGTGGCCAATAGAAAACCGCACAGCGCAGCACTATTCTAGGCAAACGTCCAGCACCCGGAGAGGGACCGAGACAGATGCATATGCCAGTGCCAGACACCATTACGACGCTGCCCGGCAATATTCACTGGTCTTCCACTGTCCAAATTAGATACCGGCTCATTGAGAGCAGCCAGTCCGTTTAAATTCAGGTGGAAGAATGTGTGCCTTGCTTCGTTCTGTAAAGATACTGGTCTCTAGGCCTGGTTGTTGTCTCTGCAGACTTGGGGGGGGGGGGGTTGTTGGTGAAGCAACAATCTGAGGAAGTGACCTTTAGCTTGAGTGTATGAAATCCATTACTAAGCTACTGCGCAGGGAGCTCCTTTCTTGGCACATCTGGAAATGTTTTTCTGTTAACTGGGGGCGGGAAAAGGGGGCTGGGGACACCAGACTGAGGGAGGAAAAAAAGAGGGGCTGTAAAAACCTGCAGCTCTGTTTAAAAGATTCCCCCATAACTGTCTGAAACTTATAAAAGTACCTGTGGAAAACAGACACTGTCATTGGAATTAGGGAGAGATGCCAGACTTCTTTGGTCTGCTACTGGAATTAGGTCTAAGAAAAGGTGCAAACCCGTGAAAACAACATGAGAAGCATTACTGTGTGTTAATGAAGACAGGTCCAGACTTGTACTCATACTGTCTGCTACTGTTAAGGGGAGAGGACGTCCCTTTTACAAACAGGCCTGCACAGATGTCATACAGGTGTACAGTCATTCACAGGGTCGTGTTTTTAGACACAAGAGAGGGGGCCCAAGAAAATCATTTCACTGTGTTTTTGAATACAATCATTATCAATAATTCAAAATCCAAACTCTTTCTCAATTTTTAAATGAACTGTGGTGTACAGAGATATTATAAGTAGACTGACTTCTCTGTTTGCACAAATAAAACAAGAAATAGACTGATTAGTTTTGTTTTGGCTAGTTTAGCTGATTAAACTGTACTGATTTACAAATTACTGGTATCAGCAGAGCTTGGTTCAGTTAATAGCCAATATCAAATATCAGGTTTCCACTGGGATTATTGATGTTGAAGAAAAAATAATAGATAAAAAAAAAAAAAAATTAAACCCACATAGTTTTAATGGGTCTAGAGTTACTGATTAATTACTTTGCTTTGGATATTGATTCCAACACTTATCCAATTTCTAGTACATCTAAGTCCACTTCTGTCAAAGAAGAATATTATTTATGAAGACAGACAGTGACAATATATCAGATGGTTAGATATAAACTTTTTCCTTCTCTAAATTATCAGTATTATATCAGCCTTACTTGCTACTTATTGCTCAACATCTGAATAAAACAAAACATTAGATTAAAGATGCAACTATTTCCATTTCCATTTGTTTTGTTATTACATGATTAACACGAGAGAGTTGTATTTAACACATATTACAAGATAACAAGTATTCTTTAAAAAAAAAAGGTTTTAAACAGTAACCTTTTCAGCAACCTCCTGTCAACACTTGGCATAAAGGCAGGAACTGACAGGAATGGAAAAATATTTGCAGTCATGGCATTTCACAGATCTTCAGTCTGCATTAGTATTTTCAGACCCATGTTTCTAGAGCCTCTACTGGTACCATGTCTTTGGCTACGTAAAAAGTGGCCATGCAGTCACCTCTCTGTTGAATTTGTTACCTTGGTTGTACTTTGTCAGCTTCTCAAATGTCTCACTCGATGACAACTGTTTGTTTTTTATAAGGAGGTCTTCATCCAGCCACGCTGCACACATAAACTGCATTGTTTACATGTTTGTCAGGTTAGAGAAGAAACACGTAAAATCATTTGTTCAACAGACAACCAAGAGTATGTTAATTTATATACTGCATTCTTAGATTTTATGTTATTAAATGTCATTTTAAATGATCACGTGCAGTTTGGAAACAAGAGTAAGGCTACAAAATGGCATGATTTGTATGAAAAAAAAAAAACTGTGCACATATGTATCATCAATCAGCCCTTTTCTCCTGCTGTCCTGTAGACCTTCACTTATAATTCTAAGAACATTGTGTTTGTTTTTGAGGTCCTAACTGTCAGTGGGAGACATTTAAAGGTTTGTGTATGTATACATTGGACTGATTTAGAGACAAATACAGAATAGGCAGACTTTTGTTTGAAAAGAAGTGTGAGAAAAATGTTTCTACTAACGCACCAACCACATACTGCTTCAAGCCTGTGAATCCAGACCATTGTCTTACTAATCATATTGTCCCACTTCAGCGCTGATCATGTGAAATGAGATGAGAAGCTTCCTCGCTGGATCATACTGATGCTCAGGCTACACTCTCTAAGGCAGGATTTAATTTCACACTGTCTCCCCAAGGAGAGAGGCAAATCACTGCTGAAGAGACAGTCAGGTAAGAATCATGTCAGATCTGACCTTTAACAATTAATCCCTTCTTATTTTTAGAAGCCATACAAGTCAATGATCAAGCTAACCTACTTTGTCAAAATGTGAGAAGGGACAATGGTGCCAACTCTCTCTGTGGCCTCAAGTAATTGAGTAAGCGGTTCTGGAAATACTGTAGTAAAAGAGGATGTTTACAACAGCCGAAAGCATGAAGTCGCCAGCTGGATATGGGTTGGCTGGGGAGACGGGGTCATCTGAAAAGTTCAGAGGGGGACTCAACAAGCAAGAGTCGAACAATGCTTGCCATGAAAGTTATTCAAAACAAATGCCGAGGACCGATGTTCACAAGCACCCTCATGTGGGTGATGGTAAGATAAAAGTCATGCAAGAACATGACTGCATGTCTGCTCCCAAACTGGATGTTTAACTGCTGCCCCAGGAAATTTTCACCACGGGATGGGGCGCTGATATGCACAAATGGAGCACTGAAACTGGGACATAATCAATGCTTTAATTATCTGGTTAGTATGTTATTAGACATTTGCAGCTATTAGATTCATTACTGATTCATTCAAGATTTCCCATATCATTGTAAGACTTAGGCTCTGTGCCAAAGCATTTTTGGGCACCACCTAATCTTAAGAAACTATGCCAAGATTTCTCAACCTCTCCTGAGAGAAGAGATACCATATTAGACCACATTTCTGAACTTCTGAAAATAACTTAGTTAAAACCTACTATTTGAAAGACTAGAATTGTATGTTCAGAATATCAAATGTCCATTTTCAATGAGCCTAGTACCAGCATTTTACAGTGTTGGATTATGGATTGTTTGTCAGTTGTTGTTGTGTTGAATGTTACTCAGCTAGTGAATGTATTTCAGGACATTGTAGTGATTCTTTAGAGTTTGTCAGCAATAAAAATCCTTGGTTATTCCCCTTTGACCTGCAGGAATAATGTGTACAGTGTTTTACTGTAAATGATAAAATAGTATCAACACTAAAATTGTAAAAACAGAATCAAAAAGTAACTACTAAACGTGTTTACTTCATCAATAAGCAGACTGGTTTCTTCTAAATATTGCAATAATGGTTTCAATTATGTAAAAAGGCATAGTTTTTAGTCCCTTCCGCATAAAACAACCCATCACAGCACCCGAGCCCTCCACAAACCTAGGGAAAACCCTGATTAATCTACCACTATCTTTCTTAATTAGTCAATCTATTCACCAGTACACTGTAAACAAGGAGAAAAGAAGTGTGCGTGTGTGAGAGATTGACATAATACTGCTGTAGCATGTATTATTGAAACCCACAAATGCTGTCAGTGCTGCACTCTCATGAAACAAACCGCAGCCCCTGCTGGAAAGTAAAGTGCTGTCCTGGAGTGAAAAATGTTACCTCTCTCATGAAAAAACATCCCATCTGAGGAGCATATGAACCTCGCAGTACTATTTTACCAAAATGGCTGCTTTATAAACCTCTAATATCGCTGAACACCGTGCTTGCAGTCTGTCTTGATTTAGGCTACCTACATGCAGCCTGGCTTAGTTTACGCTGAGCTTAGCAGTCACGCTTTGAGCACAATGCTTCTGATATAAATGGAGAGAAAGACAGATGGTCGGCAGGTAGGAAAGGACTATGGAGCACCCTATGTTTTGACCCGAGAGATTAGCCCTCCCATGTGCCCTCGTGGCTGATCCCGGCTCTGTTTCTGCAGTTTTGAGCACATCCATACACAAATTAATTATGGGCTAGTATGAATTCAACAGAAATAATTCCTACTGTATTACGCTGAGCAAGATTAATACCTAGCACGGCTTTAACATATTGAAAATCAAGTGATGCAAAATAAATGGAACCTGTGTGAAATGAAATGATGCTGTTCTGTGTGGGATCATTTTATACCAGATGTGAGACCCAGTATGAATTTGTACCTGTCAGAATGAGCGTTCACTCATTTTTTCATCTAAAAAGTCAAATGCCGTACAGGTCTGTGTCTTGTTTTGCCTTAGTTCCTGTTCCTGCAACAGAAATCTGCCCCCTCTGTGTCCATACAACAAACAGTGGGCAGACATGGTGACCTGATAAAGCAGGGCAGAGATGTGAAGAAAGGCAACACAGTACTAGACTTTATGGATTACTGACGCTTACTAAGGCCAGCTGGCAGGGGCATTATCTTGGTCAGTCTGCTTAATTGAATGAGAGTCAGCGGGACTGGGGCGTCTCGAGTGAAAGTCATTGGCTTGACCTCTGAATACCACGTATGTAACCCATTAGTCTGGTATCTGTGCGCTGTGACTGTGCTCTACAGTTTATCTTAGCTGCTCGTATTTGTTCAACGGAGACGATAAGCTACCTGGTTTCCATTGGCCCTAACCCTTGTGACAATGTTTACTGTGGCTCCAACCAGGTGCTGCCAGCAAAATTAAGCAAAGATACAAATGGCTGTGACAGATGAACACACGTGCCGGGTACCTGAGCAGCTGCATTTCCATTTATTACCATTTTTTGCTGGCAAACCCCAGATGTTTGGTCATTTGCATGGCCAAGAGGAACAAGCAGTCTATGTTTTTCATGGCTGCAGAGAGTGTTTCATTGAGGAGGGGGAAATAGGAAAATGTTCAGCTTCCAGTGAGTAATGGAAACTAAGTGAGTTTCATTGTACAGGTTTGATCAAAACGTCATCCATCCCTAAGAAACCTAAACTTTTTTTCACCTTTTAGTTTGACATCACCAGCTTGTTTGCCTGCAAATTTTCCTTCGCAGCTTCCAGTGCAGGTCAGAGAAGGACGATACCCTACATACTAATTCCTACTTAATACTATAGACGTTATGATGCTTATGAAATTGTCTTGGGCATAAGCTACGGCTCCTTAGGTTCAATATCATCAGGTACCATTAGTGAGAAGGACGGCTGAGTGAGCTCAGCAGAGGCTATAGCAGGGCTAAGCTACTATTCGGAGGCAACACAAGAAGCATTTCACAGTGTCAGCAGATAGGTGTGCCCCATATTATAATAGCCTTAGTGAGACCACAGTGACCTGAATGGCTCTGTACATGATATAGGACTGGATATCCCTGTCCTGATTCCCTAGCCCAATTTATATCCCATCAGTGTGCTCATCAATCTATTTAATATTTGACAAGTTTTTGTTTAACAAGCAGAAAAAGTGTCAGCATCTTTTCCCTGTGCAAGTCTAGTCATTTACCCACAGACAAGTCATCTGCTAATTACAGGACGGTTAGCAGCCAGGGGTGACTAGTGCTGTTCAGATAAATACCGTGATTAACAGAAGATTTCCCAATGTAAAAGTGTTGCCTGAGCATTTTAGAGCATGAAGGAGAGGGAATATTAAACCTCCTTCAAGTGAAACACATCAAGAGGATGGAAATCTTAAGCCTTCCAAAGACTGCACTTGAAAACATAACAGCTGAATGATTCAGCAAACTTGTGTCACAGAGGCATCACACTCCCTCTTTGATGCAGAAGATGCTGTAAAATCTTCCCACCACTAAATCCCAGTGAATACCATGTCGAGGTGCAATCTGAATGAGATGGAATTGGGGGAATTTTGGGCTGGACGAGTTCTGCGATAACGACTTTGCTGAGACTTATCCCATTCTTTTCTCAACAGGAAGGGCTGAACTGATGTTCCATTTTAGAAAACACCCACTTCCCCCTTGATCCACAGCCAGACGTATGACACCACCCTGGCCTTTTCCATGCAGGCGATGATGTCCAGCTCTTGACCGCGCAGGGCCCCTAAACTAAAGCTAAATCGAGACAGACAGGGGAAAGCTAGGGACACGTCAACCGAGCCCCATGTAACTCAAAAGGTTAATTATAATGTGAGACTTATTAGAACTGTGAAGTCCTCGTCTAATCAGGCCGTTAGCTATTTGCGTCCACATGCATGAATAGTGTCAAAACGTCAGACCCAGCTCTGTACAAACAAATGCCTTTAGCTATTTCGAAAATTTGGAGGAGTTATGATGAAAAACTTAGCGAAAACTACATCATACACACAGTGGCAGGACAGATGCCACACAACACGACAAGTTTTTCTCTAGGGAGTGAAAAATATGGAGCGCATGTGGCAAAAAGAGCTTCTGACATTTGCACTAAGACGGGGCAGGTCAACTGCTGTGATAATGCCTCTCCCTCAGGAGTCGAAGAGAAAGTCTATTACAGTGAGGCAGTAGTTACTGCGTGGCTGTGTGAGATTTTATCCCACGCTCTCTATATTTTCTCCCCCGTTTCTTTAGCCTTGCACTCTTCCTCTCACATAGATAAAACATTCCCTCTCTTCCCTCCTCCCCACCCACACTGGTATGCAGCACACTGCAGCAAAACTCCTGAAAAAAATCTTCAAAAAAAAAAAAAAAAAAAAAAAGCCCAGCCAATATGACGGTCGGTCCTTTCCCACCTCGTTTCCCTGGGTCCCGTCGCTCTGCTGTAAGCCTCCGTCTGTCTGCTGTCCCGAACACAGTAAGGAGGCACCCGGTGCTTCTGTGACGCTCAGCTACAGCACAGCTTTCCCTTCAGCCTCAGCGACTGGAGTTAATGACCATGTGAACTGTTGTCATTCCTCACGAGCTCCCGAGTGCTGCAGCCGGAGGTCCATGCCTAGACAGGGATTTTCTCTCGATGTCTCTCTCTCTCTCCCTTTCAGCCGCGGAGCAAGCGAGCGAGGCAGGCAGGCAGGCAGGAAGCAGAAGAGTGTCTACTTCAACTATCTGGCTCAAACACTTCCAGCAAACCCCCTCCCCTCCCTCCCAGCACCGCACACCCCTTACAGCCAACCCCTTCCTGCCCACCAGCCTGTGGCAAGGCCCTGCCCCTTAATAGTTCCAGCCAATAGAGGGACAGCTACTTTGAATCACAGCGTTCTGTGTCTTTTTATTGGAAGAGACTAGACTGAGCAATGAGCTGAGAACGGCTCTTACAGTCACCTTAGAATCTTGAACTTGAAAGGTATTTCCCCAATTTCATACCCTGTTTAACTAGCGATCACATTGCTTATTCTAATATCCACTTATCTCCTGGCAGAGACATTGAAATGGAACACGCTTATGTTTTCTAAACTTTTCATGCAGCATCTGCTACTAATCATCACATAGTTGGTGCAGTCTCAAAATAGGGTTGTTGACATCATGATACTGCATGATAATAAAAAAACGTCTACAGTTTCATGTTGCTTTCTATCATTTACTTCATCATGTTGCGGATGCAGTTTCGAAATTTGAAACTGGCCTGTTAACAGTTCTCAGTCCATATCAATATACTGCATCTATATCCGAGCACATGACAGTTTTTTAATCAATTCATATACAGATGTGAAAATCTAAACTCTTTTTTTGGCCGTCTTTTCGGAGGATGACATAGCATTACAATAATGTAAGAGCTGCACCCTTTTAATAACACTGTCTGTGTGACCAACCGCAATATGCAAACATTATAACAAATGTAAAACATAAATCTTTCTCCAGTCCATTAAAGCAGATGTATGAAAATTCACTGGCCTTACACGTTTTGAGGTCACCATTGCACTACAACCAGCCAAGAGTAACTGAGTCATATGCTCATCATTGGACAAAAGGATAAATATAGTCAAGTCGGAAGAACCACCTTATAGTTGATATGTATATGACTGAAAATACAATAAGAAATAAGCCTTTCCATGTGATCATTTTATACAAACTGTTTATTCACTTCCTTTAAAGTAAAAAATGCTAGATTGGTGGTGATACATGTCATTAACTGCATGTGAAATGACCTATATCAGGGTAAGATTTTGGTCATATCCCAGCAACCCTATCTCACTCTACAGGTCTGTCCTTGACTAAGTTCTAGCTCTACATCTGACAGCATCCCCTCAGGAATAAGAGCACGGGATCTCCTCCCCCTCCTGACTTTTCTCTCCTCTACCTTTCAGCATCCGTCCTTTACCACCTGATACTTCCCTCTTCTCATCTCTTATGCTTTTCTTTTTCTCTCCTTGACATCTCCTTCACCTATATGAATACTTTTTTACTACTTGTATCATTCAAGCTCAATTTCAATCTCATTCCTTAGTTTACTGAACCAGAAAACTGCACAGTAGTGACTATTTCCATTATTGTAACGGCATCAGAATTCGCTTGGGGGAAAAAAAAAGTGCTGGTTGCGTTTTGGAAGCCTTGGACTGACTCCTCCCTCTCCACCCAGCTGATGACATGCTGGTTGGCATCATATGAGCCGTGAAGCCAGAGCGTCACAGAACTGATGAGTCAGAGATCCAGCTTCATGACTTTTCGATCCAGATTCAATAGAACAGCTGTACTGTCTGTCTCTGTGTCTCTGCCTCTCCCTATGTCTGTCTGTCTCTCTCTATCTCATACAAAGGCTATGAATGCCCGGCAGCCTGGCTGTTTCCTGAACATCCGTGAGGCTAAACATGCTTTACGCTTCCATGATAAACAAACCGAAAATGTCTGGTTACACTGTGACTGCTTTACAAAATATGGTGCTCCACAAGCAATTGTTTTGTCAAATGGTTTGGGGAGATGGGGGTGGGGGGATTAATCCGTTTTGCATGAAAAATTGTCCACCTCAGCAAATGACAGTGTGTACTGACATCACTAGGGCACCTGTAGGGAAATCACACCAAGTCTTCTGCCAGTACAAGAAGCATGAGGGAGGGCTACAGGGGACATCAGCCTTACTCAAAAGCAAGTGTTACTTTACACCTTCTCTGAAAATAACCTTACTACAGCACATCATGTACACAGATGTAAGAGATTAAGGAAGAAGGAATGCTCTCAAACTGCAACAACAGTATATTCTTGCAGGTAGAAATCTGAAGCAGAAAAACAGCTCAGTGTGTTATCATTCATCCAGAACTATAGCTGTGGAGGGCAGTCTTCTCCATAACTGGTGACAGATGAAGCCTTAGCTTACCAATCTTTCATGTGGTTGTTGTCTAGATAACTACATTACTGAATAACTGTCAATGACTGTATAACAACCACTGCTTGTAGCTAATTTCCACCGGCAGACCTCAGATAGCCTACCTCCTAAATAGATTTGTCCGACAGGAAAACAAACAAAAGCCTGGCAGACAAACAAGCTGAGCGACTTCCTTCCCACATGGTATCCCCTCCCCTCTTATTATCTTTGTCCTGTTTGACCCTAAACGGCTTGGCTCAATTACACACAATCAGATTTTAGGATTCTGTACCCCAAAGCGACTTCATTTCCAAAAAAAAAAAAAAAAAAAAAGGGAGAATTATGGCTAATTATAGCAAATGAACATTGATGGACAAATGAAAATTCCTCCCTGCATGGAGCTCTGTTTGTATTGAGTGATATTACTATTGGATAGCTTTGAAAAAAAAAGCAGGACTCAGAAATAGGGCAGTGAAGGCAGATCAATGAAAAAGCTTCTGTCTTTTCTATTATTAGCTGTAATCAAATATCAAGCGGCAGAGGTTTGCGCTTCCTTCCGCTTGAAACCCATTCTGATTAGTCTGACACAGACATGAAGACTGAGAATATAAAAACAATTAATAGCCGCATATAGTTTGTCCATTGTATTATCAAGTTCAAGGCTGAACAATGAGGCAAACGTCATAAAAGCAATTAAATTCTAGCATAAAACTCATAAAATAAAATTCAAATACAAAGACAGTCTGTTGATTAACCTAATGCCGATTATACATTAAACCATATCCATATGCATAGAAGTGGATTTTTAAAAAATACATCTATAACAGTGCTAGTGTGACAACACAATCCTTACAAGTCACAAATGTGATCTACTTTGTTGTTTTACACAAATTGCATCATTTCAAATTAATTTTAATTTGCTTTTGACAAGAGCCAATTACTGTACATGACCAATCAACTGGTCTGATCAAAACATATTAACTTCAGCCAGGTGTACAAGCTCTCCAACCAACCAGCAGTGGTTAAAAATGTCTCCACTTACGTCTCATTAGTGCTGCTTTATTTTTAACTGTGCACAGCAATTAAATCTAACAATCCATTAATCAGGGTGCCATTACTTTGATTGTTTTTGTATTTGCAGTTACAAGTACCAGGGAGCAGTAGTCGACTGTCTGCTCCGTGGCACAATGATGCAAGCGCCACAGCTGAGTACTGGTAATATAGTTATCATCCACGGAGTAAATAATAAATGAGTTATTATCAGGACTGGTTTCTGAAACTCCAGTAATACCAAACAGCAGGTCTCAGACAGTATTAGAGTTGAGAGTGAAAGAAAAACACACCGGGACCACCTCGATGGAATGACTATTGATATAATATTTTAGCTTTCACTTGTTTTATTAGCTAAGTGGACAGTGATTTAGAGCTAGCATAGCAGCCAGCCATCCGCGAAAAATGTTTACCAAAGTGCTGTAGCACTATTAGCGAACACATTGTGCTTCATTCGTGTACAGTACAGGCCGCTGTATGGGCTAGACGCTGTAACAAGTGTTAGAAGAAGCACCAAGCCCAGCCAAAGGGTGCTAGCTGCTAAGCTAAGCTACTACCTGCAGCTTACCTGATGACGAACCTGTCACATCCAGCTGCACTTGGATCGCCACCACCTCCTGTCGACAGAGCTATTTCGTCTGGGGCAGGACTCACGGGTCGGGACACGATGGCAAAAAATGATCTTCAACTGAGGCTTCTGAGAATTTATAATCAGATGTAAACTTTTTTCGTTTCCGAAGTGTATTTCAGTAAAAGGCGAAAGTAGGCTATTTCTCCCTACACGCTAGCTCGCTAACTACTTTTAAGGCTAGGGTAGGAAGCAACAAGCGATTTTGACAGTTCGAGGAAATGTTGACTGAGCCTCGTAAGGGGGTTCGTACGATGGTATAAAACATTAATAACACCGTAAATAACACCCGCTTCACCTATTACAACCTGCTAAAAACTACAACACACGTGGTTATAATGCGGCGAAACATTTAAAGCGCGTTTCTCTCCGGATATTTCATTTTATTCGGTAAACAACACAGTTCCCACCCTGCAGTTTGTGTGGTACAGTCCAGAGGAACCAAGGGTAAAGGGAGGGGGGGCTTGTTACCTAGGAAACTACAGTGAATCTCCCTGGGGGAAAAGATGTAGCCACTGATTTATGAACCAGTGCTTGTCTGTCTGTCAAAGTAACCTGCCATCGACAAGATGACCACATTAAAAACATCTGACAGTGGGTTCTCTGTCACACTCTTGATTTGACTAAAACACATTTCATTAGGCTCCTGAGGACACAACTTCCTGAACAAATGTATTAAAATTACATGTCTGTTTTTATTCATATTAATATAATATTAATCAAATGGAAGTCACTTAACTCTACATGTTGCAAGACAAAAAGGCGTGTATTTTGATTTCCTCAGCTACTTGAAACCAGCACATCATCACTTGATGCTCCAAAAAGGTTCTTGCACATCCCCAGCATTTTGCAGCCTAATTACATACAGCTGGCTGGGTTTAGCAGTCTGTGACACAGAGACCCGTTGTCAGCAAGGAGCGTAGCAAGTCAACAAGAAGCAAGTCACAAATATCCCCGGAATGGGCAGAGAGGCACAAATTTAGCCCCACTGACTGCTGCCCACGCCATGTGCTGCCTATTGAGCACATGAACAATGAACATAGCCATCACAGACTGCTCTGTCAGGGCCAAGGGCTGCTTCAGAGGAATGCTGCTGGGAATGAAGGCATCACAGTTTGTCAAGGCACCGGCCTTTGACAGTGTCATGGATGAAGACGTTATTAGTCAGCAGCGACCGATTGTGTCACTATCTCATGAGGCACAAATGTTTTTCCTTTAACAATCCAATTTAAATGACCATGTTGAAATTAGAGATGTGAAAGGGATCTGGGGTCAGACTGGTGATGATAACTGCTGACATTTGGAAATGTACTGAGTCACCTCCTGTCTGACCCGGTCACAGCACAATCCATCATGTGATATACGACACCAATCCATGTAAACGCTAAAAAGTTACCAAACGTGCATGTGGGTCGAGCAACATCAGAAAACTTTAGCAATTTTGACTTTATTTATGGATGAAAGCCTGTTTGGTGATCCCGTTCATGTTCCTTTCAACATTTTTAATTAAAAAATGGTAGCTATTACTCACTTGATTCCTCTGTCCATTTGTGTAGCAAGTGTTCATCAGATTCCAGCAAGGAGAAAAGTAAAAATACAGCGTATCCAAGGCAGCACAACTATGGAGAAAACAGAATTTTCAAGACGTAAGTGATTATGAAAAACTGCTCACATAGGTCAAGCTCATCCCCCAAGGCCTAACGTATTGATCTCAATGCAGAGGAGGCATTTGTAAAAACGCTGCTGCTGGCATACTTTTTCTAAAAGTCCCTGAACGCCCACACACTCGCAAACAAACACACAAGCATAAAGTTGGCTCTCTCATACACACAAAAATCACACATACACACTGCATAAGCTGAAAAAATATCAGTTTTAACAAGACATTTTCTTTATGTACTCGCTTGAAATGAAGTTTGAGTTGGATGTAGGCGTATAGCTGATACATCTGTGTCCTTTTTTCTCTCTTAATATATTCAAGTAGCAGTAATTCAGTCTGCAAATTGTGTTTTAGAGTATGAAATATTTTGTCTGTCACCTAAAGAGTTTTTTAGTAACAGGTGGTAAAGTCTTACAGGGAGACAGGCCCCTTTTGTTTTTTACAGACCGTGAAAAGTCGAAGGAAAATAAAGTCGTTTCGAGCAGTATGTTTATTTTCTTTCTTGTCAACAGGGAGAAGAGAAAATTCATACAAGGCGCAAATCTTTCTGGTATAAAAACAGTGAGACTGGCCTTTCACCACCTCTAAATCTTTAGCGATGACAGTCCTGCAGTAAATTATACATTTCCGTTTTCAGCTCAGATTGAGCAAATGGGATATTATGAGGTAATTTGTGACTTCTAGAGGCAGATTTAGTCACTTTCATAGAGAAGTTAATTCCCCCTGTTGATAGTTTTGAGTGGATATTTATCATCATCTGAAAAAAACTATTTTTCTTGAAATCTTAAAATGCACGTAATGTCTCTCCTCTTGGGCCTCTGAAGCAAGTTTGTTAAGAGCAAGAAATTTGATTGTATTTCTACTTAGGCTATAAGGAAGATTATTTTATGGCAGTGACAGTGTTGTTTGATTTAGTGTCTTTAAAGCATAGATATTACACTTTTTATGTCCACTTGTAGCTAAGGCATTTACAAAGTGTGTCAAACTGAATCCATGTTTTAACTTTGAAACACCAATATATTTTTTTATTTATCTATATGCATGTGATGAGAGTAAAATCTTACAGTCAGACCAACAACGAAGGACAGATCTACCCAAATTTTATAAAAAATAAAAAAAACTAATAGAGCAAAAGTTTGAAAACCCTATTTGCATCTATTATGCGTTTATGATTTATGGAGGGAAATAAATTCATAAGTAAAATATATTTTTCCCACTTATTCTACACTGATACAGTGCTATGTCAAGCATGACCATCTATACTTTAAACTCAGGATATGCGCAAATAATTGATTATTTGATAGGCTTTTTCCTTTTTTTTTTTCCTTTCACTTCCTTTTTTTTTTTTTTTTACAACTTCCTGTTTTAAGGATTGACAGTTGATGTGAGGGTGTGATTCATGTTGTCTTCAATGGTAAATGTATGGCTCACCTGCTCAGTGGTTATTTATAGAACGCTACATGAAATTATTTATCAAACTAAACCTTGAGTGACATTACTGGCATAACTTCTTAGATTAAGAATGTGAAGTCTATATGTTAAATGTGTTTCTACATTTTTATTTCTTATTAGAAGCATGGTATTTTTAAAGACGCATGGAGTTTCAGTGGCTAAACTTTGAATGTAGAAACAGCCCAAACTAACATTTGCTCACCTCATAGTAATAATTAGATGATTGAATTATATATAGGGCTGAACACCAGCCTGAGAACAGCTTGCAAAATGTACATGACTTGTATATGCCAAGACAAGCGGGGTATTTGTTTAAAATATACACATAACTTAAGAAAAGTGAACCAAAGCAGATGTCTGTGGTGCGTTTTGCTCATTGATGGTTTTCTGACTCTCCATTTGGTGCAGCAGCGATCCGCGGAGTGGACCACGGGATGAACCGAGGGGGCGTCAGGCAGAAAAACAACCTCGGTATCTCTGCAGAACGCCACGGTTCTGCTGTTAGTTTCTCTCAAACAGAATGAAGAGAGCGCACCAAGATACAGCTTGGCCCCGCGGACTGCAGACAGTAAACACACACTCAGACAGGCAAATACATGACACACATCAGGGCCAAAGCCTTGACTCTGAGGTCCTTTTGTATACACACACACACACACACACACACACACAGACACACACACGCACACAAAGTGGATAAAGCTCTCACGTCAAGGACAGTATTGATCTTGAAATCTCAGTGCGCTAAATGAGAACACACCTGATTATGAAAGCTTTTAACCCAAATGCTTAATGCAGTGCAGGTTTAATGGAAACAGCTTACGGCTAACACAAAGCTCAGGGGTGACAGTGTGTGTGTGTGTGTGTGTGTGTGTATATGCACATCGGTGGAGTCAATTTGATTGATTGTGGACAGATCACCTGGG
>JAPTYQ010000013.1:4735105-4747744 GCA_029814465.1 Ostorhinchus cyanosoma | reverse complement strand
AACTCCTGTGTGTATCATGTGACTAAAACAGACAGAAAAGAAAACATGGAATAAATAAAAGCACTGTTTTTGTCAGTCATAGATATTGATGTAAGAACTGAGGCGATTTTGTTTTTTTATCAAGAAAACATGGAAAATGGAGAGATATCAGCTCTGACATTAAACTCTTATGAGCTATTTTTGTCGTTATCATTACATTTGTCCAAACAAATGTACCTTTAGTTGTACCAGGCATTAAAACGAATAAGAAATTGAAGAAAACAAGGGGTGGTCTAATACAGTTACTTTTTCCTGGGGAGTATGTGTGTGCTAATGTTAGCATAGACACATTCTGGCCATTATAACTAAATGGGGAAAAAAAAAAGATTTAAAAAATTCATTAAAAATACATAAATTTTGACCTACTTTTCCCCAAAATGCGATCGCATCTATTCTGGGTCACTGGCAGTCTATAAACCCAATTTGATATGAATTCAACCAATAGTTTTGCTGTTAAATCGTTAACAAACTGAACCAAAAACAATACCCCTTGCCTTCCTTTTGGGGGGGGGGGGGTAATAATGGTAGTATTTTATTATAAGAGTTGCTTATTGATAGGCTGTAGTTAATGTAGCAAGGAATTAGCGCAACATAGTCACAGCTACAGTCATAAAAATCACATGAAAATTAACACAACAGACGATAAAACCCCTGTTAAAATATTAGTCTGACTTGTATTAGAGGTCGAGACATACTGTAACTCTAGACTAGTCACTACGTAGACATGTTAGCCTGATGTTTATGAAACGTGTGAATGTATTTCTAAGGACATGGCACAGAGAGGTCAACAAAACAGTTCCCTCTTAAGCTGGATGAAAGAAAAGCAGACAGAGCTCCAGGTATTCACACAGTCAATATCCCACACAGACGTCAGAAGAATTATCGTCTGCACTGATTCACACAGATGGATATAGGCAAAAATAATGCCCCTGGGGAAATAAATAAGCAAATCTTATGAGAAAAATTAAGATAATAAGCAACTAAATTACGCAACACACTGAGAGATTTTGATACTGTAGACCCAGAGGCAAATGTTAGCACTCTGATCATATTAATATGGGTTTTTAGGGGGTGAATACATGAATACATTAAACGGACCTCCATATCGTGCAGTTTCTCACCTAATACGATGATGTCAGTACATATAAGTGACATAAAATAGATGCATGAATTCCTGATGCCCTGTAGGTTTTCAACAAATTAACTGAGCCCATTAACATACCGTGTGGCAGCTACTTTTAACTAAAGTGCTTTACTAAACCTGGGTGGCCCCAGTGGGAATCAAACGGCATCAGTGTGTTCCACTCATGACCTCACTGGCACCGTTTTATCTCACTGTTTATGTCCTCACGGCGTGTTTTAAATGATAGCTATGACTCAGGCTCCTATTGTGGGAAAGAACATAAATGGTGTGTTTGTGTGAATGAGAAGATCATGAAACCTCGTTGTCCTTACATGGACTCACACACACACATATACATACATACGCAGTGATATAAAAGTCTGGCAGCCCCTCACTTCTCTGTCTGTTGAATCTTTCTCAGTTATGCTGCAATTCAAGCCTTTTGTTTAATAAACAATTTGTCAGTGATGTATCGAACGCCAGCTCTAATTTGATTGTCTGTGAAATGCGTATGGAGGTGGCTGCCTGTTTTCTTTCTCCGCCTCTCCGGCACTGATATTCTAGCCTTTCTTTCCCCTGCAGGTGTGTGCATTGTGTGTGCATGTGCATTTTGTGTGCAGGGATAGGGATGGAGGAGCAATCCTTAAGGGTTTGCAATTACATCTAAACGGCATAATCAGACATGATGGATGGCTGTTGCCTTTCCACAATGTCTAGACCTCAGCTCCACCAGCGCAACAAGGTTATAGGAGAGTGGGAAATGATGAAAGATTTAATAGTTTTCTTCTGCTTTGCTCTGACCGAGTCCCTATTTTTTCCTCTAAAGTTGCCTGCGAGTGACCTCACATACATTTCAACAATTTCCCCACAGACAAATCAGCTCATTTTCTCACTAAAATGGGCTGAATGTCTTTACAGGGGCAACTAAATATCATAGCTTTCATTGTTTAATGGTTTAATTTTCTTTCCTGCCTCCACACAGCAAAGTTATCAAATATTTACTGGGCTATGTTGGCTATCAAATGCTTGAAAAAGACAATGCTTGGCCAAATTAAACTATTTCATGACATCCTACTGTACTTTGTTTTTCTTTTTTTGTTTTAGTCAATAGGTGGCACTGTGGGACCAAAAGTCCACCTGCTTCAGACTCCTGCAGCTTGAAACACACATACACAGAAAACTAAAGCACAAGTACAACAGGGTAAGTGCAGGGTGGTAAAGTAAAAAAAAAAAAAAAAAGAGGTGTTCAAGCCCAGGTCTCCCTCATCTCTGTTTAGTGCTCCTCAGCCTTGCAAATGAAGGCCTTGAAGATGCCAAAAGAATCCATTAAGGATCTGAGGTAAGATGTTAAATGGACAGAATAATTGGGGAGATTTTGATTGTGCAATTTCTTGCAAGGCTTTTGCAATTATCGTTGGACAATTGCATCCTTTGACTCACCAGGTGCTTTAATTGAAATGTGAACAGTTAACAATATAAGGCAGTGATTATGTGTGGAAAATGCACGGGGAGGGTGAAGGTGGTAAAAGAAAGGACTGTACAGTAGATTCATAAGTAGGACGTCTGCTGTCAACAAGATGAGGGGTGGATAAAAAGAGTTGGTACATCATAATTACTAGTGTGTGTGTGTGTGTGTGTGTGTGTGTGTGTGTGTGTGTGTGTGTGTGTGTGGTGGAAAAGTCAGCTGTTAAATGTGAAAAATGAGGCACAGACACAGAAATCAGGCATGTTTCTTACTGAGGTGAGGAATGAGGTCATCCAGGAGCAGCCACCACTTGCATTGTCACATAAAGAAACAGTAAGAGCCTAAAGGAAGAAGGGTTTGCAATCTCACTGTTTCCCTGCCTCTGTCAAATGGATCTTTGAATGTTGAATCGTTCATGTTGGCACCGTGACATCACCAAGCTGGCGTCGGCGATCAGCTCCCCCATGAGAGCCTCATTACCCACAATCCCAGAGGTTGACGGCGCTGTTGTCATCACCTGAAATGCCACCATTTCTCTTTCACCATCTCTATCCTCTCTCCTTTTCCCTCTCTGTCTTTCTGCTTGACTGATCAGGCAGGCGAAGCTGTCGCTCGGGAGCATCACACAGATGTTCAGTAAAGGGAAAAAAAAGCAAACAACTCAAAAATAGACATGATCCCTGGTAGAAATACACATTTCATGTTCTGGGTGGTGCTGTTGTCGCTACTGATGTGTGATGATGTTTTCTGTGGAGAGAAAAGGAGAGAAGTGATACAACATTTGTTGTCTAAGTGTTTAAGTAACACAAGTATTTCATCATATTTTATGGTTTGAGATTTTAATACTTTCTGGAGTGGATATGGAATTATGCAACTAGTTAAATTTGTGGTTTGTAAGTGTAGCTAATGTGGTGAGGAACACTCTTGTGTGTGAATGTAGCTTCAGTCTCCTTCATTGAGGAACACTACTGTGTGTGAACGTAGCTTCAGTCTCACTCTTCCCCTGACCACGCCCCCCAATTAGCACAGGGCTATAAAAGCACCTGCACTGTCACTGTTCTCCCTCTTTCATTCCTGCTGTGAAGGTGGTGAGTAGGCTGTGACCCTAGGCATCATTTTTGAGAGTTCTGAGCCTCATTTGAATTTGTTTCCCTTTATTAGGTTCAACTGCTGCTGTTTTGCCCCTTTGTTCTTTTTTGTTTTGTTTGCATTTGTTGTTTCTTGGTTTATTAGTTTAATTTGTCCCCTTGGTTGGTTGATTTAGGGTTTGGTTTTGTCATTTGTTCTGTTAGCCAATTGGGGTGTTTAATGTTGTTTTGTTTCTTCTAGGAAGCTGGTCGCCGCATGGTTAAGGGGTTCAGCACATGGGTGAGGTCTCCACTCGTATGTGAGTAATTGCACTGGGACCCATACTTTTGGACCACACCTTTAACTCTGATGTTGTGCTGCACTAAGGTGAGTATTTGGTGGCACCCCTCAGTGTAGTCTGCCTCTCACCTGTGGCCCCCAGATTACCTTTTTATTGGGTTTGCTTTAATTTCAGTGAACTGATTTTAAAGTGGAATAAGTTATTTTAGTGTGAGACTGCTTTTATCGATTTTGTAATCATCTTTTGAATTTATTTGTCACCATTTAGTGTGTTAATGTCTTTTTCTTTTATCAGTTCCAGCATTTATCTATTGTGTTTAATCTTTTAAATAAACATATTAATTTTAACATGTGTCTGTCCTTCATCAGAGCAAACCTGTGAGCCTTACAAGGCAATCTAACTGTGATGATTAACATCACATCCATTTAAAAAAAGTAACTACTTTCCTGGGTTTGAAATCCATGTGTCTTTGTCAGTCCCTTGAGTCCCTCCAATACCACCCCGCCACACTAGGTACAAATAAGTAAATGGCATAGTAAGAAATATTTTAAATATAAGATCTTTAAAGAATGTGGCCATTTATTTTTGAATTTTTATTGCACATTACAACATTGCTTATCAAGCATAAGGAAAATTTAAGAACAAATATCCACAAAATGTAACTAAGTAAATGCCAGGGGTTACAAAAACAGATAGGAAAACAGTTTCTTCCCAAATTCCTGTAAAAAAAGAATCTGCACAATATTCCTTTGTTTTGGTCCCATATGTAATAGTAACTTGGAACAAGCTTGTTGAGGGTTTGTTGGGGAAATATATTGTCTCTTCCTAATATTTACTAGTTAATAAAGTTGGATAACCTTTGAGCTCATTAAATTTTTAACTGGTTGTCATTTTTAGTCAGGTTCAAGAGTGACATTAACAAAGTGCTCTTTCTGTAATGTGTACAATTGGTTTTGGACTTGCGAACACTGTTTTATACTGGACTATATCTGATGCTTTTGTACTTTGTTTTAAGGATGTACTCTTTGGGTTTACAAGTTAAAAGAATTAGAAAATGAATTCTTTCTATGCGATCTCGTCATATCAGTGGCAAAGTTCTATATCCATAAATGTAAAGTGCTTAAAATCAAACCCTCTTTTTGTACCTTTAAAAAGGAAGTAGAATCTTTTATCAGGACTTTAAATACCTCAAGTAATTGAAAAGCTATGAAAACCCTAAATTTGTAAGTTTCTATTACGATCTTATCCTTAGTACTTTCTTATTGCACACTTTTTATTTATATACACTGCAATCTGTTTGCAATGTGGCCCATTATTTAGGATACAGATCCCTTCATGGCCAAAGTCAGGATTGGACCAAAACAATCAACTCGTGGGTATGTAGCACACTTGATATCAGGTAAGGTTAATATGTTAATCATCAGTTTCAGCCTGGATAATGTTATGGACTAGGCTAAATTGTGACTGAAATAAGGTTAATCTTTAATTTGGGGTTTCTAGTTGCATTTAAACACTAATGCTAACTGCTAGCTAATTCAACGTTGTACAGGCTGAAGTTACATGCTACGTTAGCCCCCACAGTGGTTTCGTTAGCTTGTCCATCCAGTTAGTGACCAAGAAGCACAACGAAGTTTTGTTAAGCAGCTCTGGGCATAAGTCACAGACACGGCTAAGATGTAGCTACAAAAACAAGACAGTGTAGGGGTCGGGAAATGTTGTCCTATCAGCCAGTCAACTTTTTAAAATAACATTTACGGACTTGGAAAGTAAGTGTACTCACATATCCACGAAAATGTTCGTTTTCCTCATCCATTTCAGCAAAAACACTTCGTTAAAACAATGCTAATATGTTTTTCGTCTCGTTAAGCCCCGCCCCAAATACGTCACACTACTTAAAAACTGTGACAGGGTCTATATGAAATTACTACTAATAAATTAATATATTTTAATGGTAAACATCAACTTTCTAGAATTATATTATTTTTCTGCTTGTTTGCACATCAAGACATTTGTCTCGAAATCTCGTGAGAGTTTGTTGCTGAGACTTAAACAAACCGGAAGTCCAGGGGCAGGGCAGTGGCCAAACCCACGTGACATTGAAACAGGAAGTAATCTCCCGTTTGGCTGAACAAGACATTTACTGACCTGCTAAATTCTATCACACTGAAAAGTAAATGTTTAAATTCCAGTATTTGTCTATTAACACACTTTCCCTAAAAATTTTCATTGTTCATACATTTAGCCTCTTTTGTTAACTTGAACAGTGTATCAGCCAAGCAATATTAGCATTTATCTTATCTGTTTTGCTGTGTGCTGTGCTAAACATATGTGTAAAAAGAACATGGCTTCGATGTGGTTTAAATCACATGACCAGACGTTTACAAAGACGGATTTCAAGGCTAGTATCAACACTTGCAGAAGTAAATTGACCTAGATGGAGCATATGTTGAAAAATAAACATCATAACTTGAACTGTTTTTTTTCCCAGCTGTCACTTTTCTACAAACTTTCTAAAGCCCCCTCCTACATGTTTGTACTGTGGTTTGTAATTTGCTCTTGGCAGGTTGATAAAGCTCATTTCTCCATCCTCCTCTGATCAACAGGCCCCTCATGCAGCTGAGACCTCCTCACCTTTAAAAAATCCTCCCTCTAATCCACCTTCTGAACCTGCTGCGTGCTTCCTACCGGCAGTCGGCCTGTGCTTATTACACTCCTTTAATTGCATCTACGTTGCCTCAGACACGACTTCTGTGCACTTGATTTACCAGCCCTAGAAGATGATAAACTTGTGCAAGTATAGAAATCTCCCAAACATCATGTGTAGATAGAAAACAGGTGGTTTTGTCACCATGATGATTGTTGGTTTGCTTTGCAACTGTTGTAGCTGAATTCAATAAAGGCACTGCAAGACACAACTTGTCCTCAGGCTGTTCTGCTGGACATGTGCAGATGAACAGCAGCACAAGCCTTGGCTGATTGCATAGATCAGACCAGCAATGTCCACTGGTTGTTCTCTAACTCCTTATATTTGTCTCAAAGGAAAGAATCATTCATATTCTAAAAATGTAAAGTAATCCCTTTAAGTGTTTTACTGTTGTATCTGGATTCATTTGACATAAATTGTTTCTTTTTATGGTTTAAGTTTACTTTTTCAGCTGTTGTGGTGTTAAATCTGCAGCAACAGACTCCAAATTATATCAGCCCAAGCAACTAAAAGGAAATGTAATGTTTCCTCACAACCCAGATTTTAAAATGACATCAATTGCAATAGATCTACATTTTTTTATTGACTCTTCCACTGTTTCATCTTGTTACCGTTTTGATGTTGTGTTTGCCTTGTTCTGTCTTTTACACCAGCTCTGTCTTCTTACATCATTTTCATACATCTTTAATATCATTTTAGTCTCTGTTTTTGTCCTGTTGTGTCTTTTACAACTGACACCTTCACTCTGTATTTCACACTGCTTTGTTGAGTTCAGGATCACAAATTCACATATTTTATTGCTACATATTGCACTCTATCACCAATAAAAACCGTTCCTTGACTCATTTTGGGTCTGAATTCCAAGTTTGGCAAACAGACCTAAACAAATGCATCATATTCCATGAGATAATGTAGCATTGAAGTGACACCAATTGACAAACTTAAGTACAATAATATACAATATTTATATTTACAGTCAACCAAAAAAATCAGGGATGTGACCAAAGATAATCATTAGGTAATTGAAACCAAATAAGATAAAAGAAAAGGAGAGAAAAAATTAAGATAACGGTAATCACAATAAGTAAATAATAAATGAAAATAACCAAATGAGATTAAAAGTTAAATTTATCTAAGGATGTTATCAGTGTTGATGCCATTGCCTCACCTTGCCATTACATTTTTTTTTTTGTAATGATGCATTTTCCAGTGAATCCTGCTGGATTTTTAGAGATTATTAACTTAAGGAGAAGAAATGTAGTGAACTCAGAGATGAATAGTTTATTCTTGACACTGAACAGTAATTAAATCTGTCAGGCAGGTGTATAACAAGTTCTTTATTTGTCTCTGAGATGTAATCACATGTCGTATAAAGCTGCATTAAGTGGAAATACTTGAGTAAAAGCACCTTGAATAAAACCAGTACTTAGTTACATGAGGTTTCTTTAGCATTCTAAATGAGCTGCTCCCCCTCTGCAGTGAGCCATTAAAATGCAAACAGCCACACCAATATGATCATTGAAAACACGGCAGAAACAAACGACTCTGAGAAATAGCCGCTGGCAGAAAAATCGTTCTTGCCCTAATGTTAGCGGCTCTATATTCTGACAGTGAAAAACATAGTGGAGAAGAAAAGTACTCTCACCCCCCCTCCCCTTCTCCCCTTCAACTCTCCCCATGACATTCGGAGAGATATTTACCTTGTAAAGATCTTGACATTTCGCCGTGCGCTCTAATAACATCCTGAAATATGAATAAGAGTGCGGAGACTGGAGAGGAGCCCCGCAGAGCTTTTGTTAACAGGTATTGATTGATACTGAGGGGGAAGGAAAGAAGGAAGGAAGGAAGAAGCGGGGGCCATGGGAGGGCCACGGGGAGCCACTCTTTACTGATCATCTGTTAACCTTGTCAAAAGATCTCGCCCGGTACCTCAACCTGCCGGGGGGCTTCCACGGTGGTCATCACAGAGCCTGTGATTTTCTCATCAAAGTAAAAATCGAGCCTAAAGCATAATTCACATGTTTGTCTGATGATGTTAGACGGCTGAATCGATATTTGGATTCGGCAACCAGCAGCAGTGGTGACGTTATTACTGTGAGCCGGGAACACCTAATTGAAATCTTTAAAAAGAAGGCCAATGCCTCTCTCATCATCAAGACAGGTTATCCATTTATAAAGCGGGAACAACAGAATCTTCAAAACAAGTCTTTGTCGTCGCTGCCATAAAGACACGACCTACTCGAGCTTCTATCGATTTCATAAAGCTTGATCACAGCCGCAGCACTGTACGCTGACTCTAATTTATTGTGTTGTCGTTGACATGCACTTTGATTATGGGTTTTTAATGCAAATCTGTCCTCAGACAAAACCATATGTCCTTTTTTTTTGCGCATAAACATTTGATCAGAATTGAAGCAGATTGAATTGGTTGGGTTTATTACAGAGACAGATGGCAGTAAACCGGGCTGCTGTTACTGATGGCATCAAGAGGTCAAAGTACAAACTATGAAACGATTCGTTGTTGTTGTTGTTGTTGTGTACTGTCTGACAGCTGGGAAACGTACTAACGCTGACCGTCGACTCCATCTTAACCCATAAAGACCCAGTGCTACTTTGATGTCCATCCCCAAATGAATTTTTTTTCTCTATTTAACCTTTCTTAAGTGATTTAATCACCATTTATTATGATGTTGTCCACTGTATTTTGCATTTTTTTAAGTATATATCAGGTATTTTCTTATATTTAATTCAATGACCATGTTGATGTTCATTAAAACTCCGATTAAAGTTGAGGTTTTTATGTCAGAAACAGAGAAGACTGAAGAAAAAGTGACTTTTTTTTTTTTTTTTTTAGCAAATACACCAATAACAATGTAAAAACAAGCATCTCCATCCGCTGTCATTGATCAAACTCCATGGGTTTTACTGGTGAATCAATGTTGTAGAAGATCAGTGTTTCCACGGTAACTACAAAGCCTCTGAACGTCCAAATGACCATGAAAAGACGACAGACTGCATTTTACGCCTATTATTCACATGTATTGATAGGATTAGTGGATCAACAGGTATTAAACACTTTAGATCAGAAGGTACTTTTGGATGTTTGGGTCTTTATGGGTTAAATTTGTCGACTGACTGATATTGTGCGTAACTGGCAGCACGTTATTTGACATTTATCCATATTATTGTTTACCTGGCCTTTATTTGTTCAAGTTGACCTCAGCCCCAGTTGTTATTAGAGACATAGTTTGCAACTAACCCCCAGTTTTTATTTGTGGAAGTCTGGTACCTACATTTTCTTGTTTGCTGAAAATAAGTGCTGTTTCCATGTTCTTACAATACATCAGAGTGGACTGCCTTCCCTTCTTTTTTAAGTAGTTATTGCAATATACAAAATTGCATATGTGTATATATGTACATAGTCTGTATAGTTTTTATTACAATTATTTTTATTTATTTATTTATTTTTTGCACAATATGTATATATGCACACTTTTTCTTGCGCTTTATGCTGTTGCCATAGAATTTCCCCGTTGTGGAATTAATAAAATCTAATCTAATGTAGTCCAATCTAATCATATTGCATCTAATTCAGTCTAATAGCATCTAATGTAATCTAATCTACTATTACTGTCACTACCTGCTGTATGTTGTATGAGTATAAATTAACCAAAAAGATAAGAATATGCAAAATAACCTTGTGGCCACCATAGGAGAGGGTGAGGTAAGGGGTGTTCACTTGCAATCTACAGCTTCACCAGCAGATGCCACTAAACATCATATACTTTGAATTAAAGCTCCAACACTTATGTTGAGATTTCATATATTCATTTCTTTCTTAATATAATAATCTAAATATAAAAGTGTTATGTAAATGGAACAGGGAGATAAATATATATTACTAATATTTTATGGAGAGGGGGCGGGATTAAATAAATTGCACTCTTCTAAACTATTCTGTTCTTCTAAGATTGTCTTGATTGTTTTTTTTGTATTATTTATATTTTGCTTGGTCACATGTATGTTCAATTTAATTGCATGTTTGGAATAAATCACTAAAATCCAAAACTTAAAGGTATAAATAAAATGGACCCAGTGTCTTTTTATACATCTTTTCTTTTTTGATACTGCTATATTTACTCAGTCCAAATATCTTGGTTACTTTAGTTTTCCTCAAATATACTATAGATACAGATATAATCATCTTAGGAAAAACTGAACCCATCAGTTTCTCCTTTATCATTTTATTTCTGCGTATCGTATGTAAAATTTTTGGGTTTCGTAATATGATTTTAGCCACTAACACTTGACTTAGTGTGCAGTGGAACATCAGGTACACGTTTAGATTAGAAAAACTATTTTTTTAATGCAACAATATGGCTGCTTTCTCAGTTCATAAAAAAAAAAAAAAAAACATCAGGTCTTTGGCTACGGTGTGACCGGTTAAAGCTGCGCCTTCCAACGGTACGAGCTGATCTTTATCATCGCTGTGATCCAGATGAACCTCAGGGAGTTGAAAATGAGTGCATACATTACTGCATTTTATTCAAAACCTCCAGGAGCACAAGATGAGTGCATACATTAATATATTTAATTTTAATGATGTGTAATTTGTTGCACACAGTAGCTCCGGCTAATTTTTCCTTCCATGATGCTAAAAAGCAGTTTAAGGTAATTATAAGAGATTGTTTTTAATGGAAGATAAATGGCTTACTGCAGGCTGCAGCTGAATCAATACTTTAGTACAGTTTGAAACAGTGCTGCATCATTTGCTGAAATTACCACCATTGATTGTGCGCTATCAGTCATTTTAATTTAATTTTAACTGACTGTAAGGAAGGATGGAAAACGGACTGGGATGTCTCTTTGTTTGACAGTATATTGCTTCTCCTCTGAAAGATATTGCAGGAGGAGCGGCGGAAAAACAAAGAGAATCTTTCCCCCCCGAAGCAACACAATGAACCCGAGTAATGAGCGCGCTTCAATTTTGCTCAAACCACAGTAATATAACGACGATGCAGTTTGTTTTGTGTTTTTTTTTTTTTCTTTCCTCCTGTTTTCACTGAAGTCCTCTCAAGTTTGATTTGCTACGCCGCATTCGAACGTGTCAAAAAGTGCCTTAATGAACAGACGAGGCCGTTCAACTGAGCAATTTCTGCCCGAGCTCATTATCATTCCAAAGTTCTATCATATAAGCTAAAAAGTGTGAGAGCGGGATGATTGCGTTTAAGGTCAAACACTCAAGTCAAACGCGGTGCTAATGAGCTTGAATCATGCCATTGACCACCCACGCGCTATTGACTCTCGAGCACTTATTGATTTTTTCAGCTCGGACAAGCTGTTCTTCCTCTGCCCACTCGGCGACCTTCCGTACTCATCTTTTTTTGATCCCTCGCTTATCTTTTAATGTTTCCACTGACCTTTTCTTTCTTTGTTTCGACTGGAAACTTTTTCCAAACGTGACGGTTCTTTGATTTCCTGAGTTATGCTCTTTCTCTTCGGGCCATGAGGGAATTTAGAGAGGATATCAGATAACATGCACACACACACACATAAAAAAAAAAAAAAAGCTGCTGATTCAGTGCCTGGCATCGCTGGAGTGTTGAGTGTGATCACCTGGAGGGCAGTCGGTCCTACTGCGATGCTGCTGAAGTAATCAAGCAAGACACTGACTGTTCCAAATGCCTGGGTGATACTCTGACCTCCAGTGGAATGCATTTGTGGAGGGTCCGTGTGACCGTGAACACCAGTGAAATGCAACTCTGGACATTAAAGCACAGGTATGAGCAACTGGAGCATTTCCATTTTATGCAACTTTAGAACTCTATTCCACTATACACTGGAAAAAAATCAAATTTTTCAAAGTGTATTTTTGTCATTTCTAGTCAAAATATCTCATCACACTTAAAATAAGACATAATCACCTAAAGAGGAACTTT
>JAPTYQ010000013.1:4677326-4687591 GCA_029814465.1 Ostorhinchus cyanosoma | reverse complement strand
TTCTTTGCGATCATGTTTGTTGCAAGAAGTAACACATTTTTGCTACAGTATGTGTGTTTTTCATTGCACAGTACAGAAGTACAAGAAAGCAAACGCATATAATATACATGTGAGTTGAAGATTTCTCACCTCTACCCACCAACAATCCCACGCATCCTCATGTGTTCAGATTTACATTCAGTGAACATGAAGAGAATCTAAAATTTGCTGCCTGAGGGGGAAAAAAAAGGAACCTCCCAATATCATTACTCCTCCCAATCACTCTGTCAAAGTAATCTTTGAAAGGCCAACATGTGGAGTAGAATTCTCTCATATTTCCCCTCTTTTCTAGTTTCAGATTATACATAACCTCTTTGTGCCACTGAGTATGAGATGGAGATGCAGAAAATGACAAAAGGAACAAGCTTCTCGTTCAGAAATTCCGACAATTCACAAAAACGTCATGTATTTGTGAATTGATTGATGTGATGTGAATTGATGTGAACTGATTAATTTTCTGACGATAATTGTAGCACCAAAATCTCGACTGCCACTGTATGAGATCTCCATGACCACTGGGAACAGGATGGTTTTTAGCGAAAACTCTGTATCGTAATACTTTACCAAGTTTCAAAAGAAAAACAAGGACCAAACAAAAAGACAGTATGTGGGTACAGGACTGTCGGAGCTGACCACATACCCCTACCCTATCAAACATAACCCCGCAACTACATCCTGTCCAAAGAAAAACCGAAAACAGGATGTCTGGACTCACCTGGTCGAACAAAAAGTGAAGGCTAACAAAAAGCTAATGCGTAGCTTCAGAACGGCAGTGCAAACCCCCTGGTGGGCGTGTCCTGGCGTTTGCATTCTGGAACCTGGAGCAGGAGGCGAGGCAGAGAGAGAGAGAGAGAGCGAGCCCAGTGCCCGTCCAATTTATAATCTGTGTTGGCGGGAAACTAATCAGCTGTTGATCAAAAAACACACGAAGTACAGAATATAAAACAACAGTGTTATAAAGGCAAAAATATCAATCATAACTCACAACTGACCTTTGACCTCTCTGTGTGCAGCACGGCCCGAGTGCAGTGAAGACCCACCACTTGGAGTACAGCGACGGAGGAATCCTGGACATGGACGACCTGCTCACGGATCTAGTGGAGGACAGAGAGAAGGTGAGGGCGCGACGCCAGCGTGTTGTGCTTTTTGTTGTTTTTGCGTCTTTCTCTGCCTCATTCTCTCCTGCTCCTATTCTGTCTACCGTACGCAGACATGTTGACATTTGATTGACAGCCGTCTCTCATAGCCGAGCAGTTTAGCATCACAAAATGAGGGGGAGAGGCTTTTTTTTCGCAGCCGTCGTGAGCGACTGAATTACAGCAGAAGGTATCTGTCATGCAGAAAGTCTGGTAAAGGATTTGTTTTGTCTCCCTTCCTTAAGTCTCCAGCCTGGCAGGATGACATGATGTCCAATAAACAAAGTCTTTGTGACTCCAAACCCTTTTTGCTTGTCACTTGGTATTAGAAACTAAAACTGCCTCAATATGAAATGTGACAAAGTCAGTTTTTTCTGCTTTGGTTGGGACCAAAGGAAACAAACTTTGAGGTTGACTATGATTTAATTCTGTGCTTGTCTGCTTAGGAAGATGTAGCCCGTAAAAAAAAAAACCTGTTTTTTCGTTGTCATTTGATTAACCCTTTAACAACGGCAATCTCATCAGCACTGCATTTTGCACTTTTCAATATTCAAATTACTGTAACTGCAGAACCATTTGCACTATTCACAAAATTCAAATGGCATCAGAAAGCTGAGGTCCTGAGCTTTCCGACACTATATAAGACTTTATGGCAACAATGTGGAACTTGATTACAAGTAGAACTTCCAAGCTAAAAAAGCCTGGAAATAAAAGAAAAAAATGAAGCCATTATATAGATGCTGGAATGTTCAAGACCAAAAAGCATGTTTGCACAGATATAAAATTGTTGAAAGGTTATTTTTACAATCTCAGAAAGTTTTGTTATGGACATTTACAGTTGTTTCTGATAATACATATGCTAAATCTATGCTAAATGCTAGCCTTTTAACTTAAACACACTGTTTTAAGCATTTATTATTCATAATAATGATAATTAATGAACACATATTGAAAGATAAGTTCTTTTTGAAAACAAAGGTGCAAAAGAATTGGCAAAGAAGACACTTTTTATTGCAAAGAAAACATGAAAACACTTAGGTGGCCTGTTATAATGGGTTAATCTGGCAGTTATGTCCTTGAATAATCATTTAGTCTGTATTAGTGGTGTCCAGAAGATCCTATCACAGTGTTTTTGATCACAATCACTGTTCACAATTTGAATTGCAAATGGAATGTCTTCTCAGTTTTGACATGTACTGTAGAGAACAGACACTCTAAACGCAGCCAGCGGATTTCTGTATTTGCACAGTGAAACCATCACAGTACACACATTACTGGTATCATAATGACAATTAACACCTTGGTTTATTGATAATGAAATGAACACGTAGGAGTTTGTGGAAAGCAGACTTGAAATGAGTCCAGATCCTGTTCAGCAACTGATTGGCACAGATGTCTGAGTCCTGATGGGCAAGAAATCAACACACTATTAAGCAGATTTCCTCATTATTGTCAGTCAATCACTGAAATATAGTGTTATGTTTTTAATTCATTACTTAATCATATGTTATTTACATGCATGTTCAACTAGTAAACACCATGAGTTCAGGGGTGATTGTGGACATCTGTAAGAGCAATAACTAATCACTAGGCATGCTCATTGGACTGCTCACTTCTATATTGCCCAAAGTTACTGCAAACCCCTTTAAAATTTTGGGGAATCTAAAGGAATATCATCAGGATAGAGTTGTGATCCAAGGAAAAAACTAAAATCAAAATACTACACTGACTCTCATGTACGATTCTTTAAATGTGAGAAGCACATATTAATTAATCTTTAACATGAATACTTATCAAAATTGGTGATTGACATGTCGGGATATTCAGTGTTTGTCATTAATGAAACACACTGTGGTGCATTTTCATAGGCTGTTTTGCTCAACCATGGTCTTACAATGAACCAAAAATATTGTGGTGAGCAGAATATTCCATAACCCCGTTGTTAACATTGTAAATTAATGCTGGAGTGCACTGTTAATGTTAAAGTGCACAGTATTTATTCAGAATAAAACTAACCACACAGACGGCACGTGCACAGCCAAGTCAGAACCTGATCCATCAGCCTCCGAAACCACTAGATTCAAAGCAACGATTTGCTGAGAAATCCAGTATAAATCTTAATAACATTCCTGTCCTTTCTTGCTTATTTAACTGGTCGTCGGCCTATATCCAAACCATGCAGCAGCTAGCAAAAACTGAGGAGCGTCTGCCATTTTCATCTTTTTTAGGATGTAAATATTTCCATACGCAGATCTGACATCAGATAATGAACAAATTAGTTATAACGCCATGATGCTTTGTATATGACTGTGTGTTTATCGCAGAAGTTGCTCCATACTTTCTTAGATTCCGTTCAGATTCTCCACAACACCAGACCAAACATCCATTTTCTCATGGGGTGAGAACAACGGTAGATAACTCGTCAAAGCAAGAAGATAACACATAATACATCCATGAGATGAAGCGGTATGAACGCAGGCAGAAAAAGTGAAACTTAATATTTGCGGTAATTGGTTGCCATAGATTTACCAACTTTAAAAACTTTACAGCTGGTCAAAGTGCCGTCCCCAAATCATAAAACAAGGGATCAAATAAGTAAAACAGTGATAACACAGGATGCAAAGCGGGCTAAGAACAACAAAATACACTCATCATAAAAACAAACCAAATTAAAATCTGGTAAAATCAACAGGAAATCTAAAAAAACCCCCTCTCATTCATTGATTAAAAGCCAATGAGAAAAAAGCATTTTTAGATGTGATTTAAATACAGGCACAGACTGAGCCTGTCTAACATCTAAGGGTAACTAGTTCTGGCACATGAAGCGAAGATATAGAAGGGACTCTGATATCCGACGCTGATATTTTTATTAATATCTGTGTCGCGGATTTGCCTTTAGTATTTCAGTAAATGACACGACTACAAAAACAAACTGTTAGTATCCATATCTATTAGTCAAAGTGTTATTTTAAGCGTCTGAATCAGGACAGAATTTCACAATAAGTGCATCCCTTTTAATAATGCATCAGCTGAATCCGCTCCTCTCTGTTGTATTAGACAGAATAGAGGACAGGGTTTCACAGTAAAAGCCACGAGGCCTTGTGCAGGGGGACGTTCTTTGAAAGTGCACTGATATAATGTCACAAAAGAAAGTCGACTGCGTTTTCTACACACACACATACACAGACAATGGCCTAATTTCTATAAAGAACCAATTTAATTTCTCTTGCTAATTTCCCATAATGCATTCCTAAGATGTGCTAATAAACTGCCCTGAAATCCATATTCATAAGCCCTGAGCCCGGACGAATGATGAATTACCAACACTTAGTCAGCAAGAAGGCCAAATGAAATGGAAATGGAATATTCAGCCAGTCCTGTTCCATATAATAACAACTGGTGATTTAAGCTGTATGAACAATGGAGTGTGTGTAAGTGTGTGTGTGCATGTAGGGTTGCAACTTTGGCAAAACACTCTTTATGAAAAAGGGGACAGAAGTAAATAATAGATGTGTAAACTCAGTGGGAGTCTTCATCAGAGGGAGAAAATAAAATGTTTTTGCAATCACCGAGAAAAAAAAAAGAAAAAAAAAAGAGGCTTCATTTTTCTGGGATGATAGGAATTCTAATCATAAATTGTGCATCGTGCTTGCGCATAAGAGGGTCGAGTCACGGGTTTTAATGACTCATTTTCTCCGATGTAAACCTGCTTTCTTTCTTCATCCTCGGGAGTACTGATGAAGTGTCGCGGATCAGCCCCAGCTCCGGCGCTTGATCAGATTCTTTGTGAGCGGAAACTTAACCCGACTCTCAGCGTTCTTGTGGAAAGAGTTCAACCGCAAAACCAAGCTGTCCTATTTACCTTTAACCCCCGCCCCCGCCCCGCCCCCTCCGCTTCTCATCCTGCCTCTCATTTTTACCCTTTTGTTTTTGCTCGTGATGAAAAGATATCCGACGGAATGGGACGAGCACGTGATCTTCCCGACGTGCCAGTCATCCAACTTATCTGCGGGCTCCCAAACGCTGCCGGCTCTCGTAGATTAATGAGCTGTGCCTGGCATTCTTGATTAGTCTGACTTCCTTTTGTTTGTCTACGTTTTTATTACCGCGCCTCAGCCGACAGATTCTATCTTTAGTGCTTTTCTTTTTTTTGTTCCGTTATTGTGGGCTGACGCTGTTACACCATCAATCATACAGGAGTGGTCCTATTGTGAGGGCCCTCCACCACACAGCATGGGTCCTGTGTTAGCCACGGATGCTAATGAGAGATAATGGCAAGCTATTTGTACGCCTAGTGGTTAGCTTAGCTGCGAGTCCAGACCTCTTTATCTGGGACAGCCTCTGACTATTATTCATACATACACACACACACACACACACGTCTGAGCCGAACTGCAGGCAGACATGTAGCATGTTAGCATTAGCATGTAGTGAAAGGGAACGCCACTGGTGGTTGATGAGGGCGGAGATGAGAGGGCGGCTGTGATTTGATTACACTTCAGCAACACGCCAAGCAAATATACACGCACACGCTCCGTTCGTTAGCCCCCCGTGTCGAGACACCGGCCACCAGCCTCCTCATGAATATTAATATCAATCTGATGAAAGCGGAGAGGGCCGCGGGGTGTTGGCTTAGGTGTGACCACGTATACGACGTACACACTCCAGACACAAAGGGATAAAAGAGTCCAGCGCAGGTCGAGGTTCAGTCCATTATACTATACGAAGCTCACCTCTGTGACCCCGGCCTCTGCTGTGTTGGTGTGTTTGTGTGTGTTTGCCCCGGAGCTTTACTCGCTTCTACTTTCCCATGCCAGCTGGAGGCGTTATGGTTGGAGTCAGTGACCTGTCAGATACCCCACCACTTTGTTAATGGCACATCGAAGTGGGCAGACATCACAGCTTCCGCCTCCCCTTCCGCCGGTGTCACACTGATTTCGGCCCGACCCCCTCAGTTTAGAGACCACTTAACATCAATTTTCCAGCTTTTCTTCACTCCTCGGATACAAACGGATCTACTCTTCATTTTTATTTTTCCAGACGGTTTTTGTACAGGAAAAAAATAAAACATTTAAAAGAGGGGTGTGCGTAATCAAATAAAATAGAATAACAATATACAGGGAAATGTATTGTTCAATAAAATAAAAAGATTTACTCAATGTCCGCTTGTCTTATTAAGATATATGTCCTCCATTTTGTCCCATATTTGATCAAATATATCATGTTGGACGCTGTTGGAAAATGTGGTTTGCTCCATCCAGTGTTTGGGCATTTACATACAATTATTTTTTAGTAATGCACATCCGAGCAGCTATACGACAACATTCCAAACAAACATTTAGCGCCCTTATTTTAAATATAACCAAAAAGCAATTCATCCCAGTTAAAAATTGTCTGCACCCTTAAGATTTTCCCAATCTCTAAATGAATTACGTTCCAAAAGTTGGAAATGTTTTACTGCCTGAGATCCACAGTTTCTCCAACAGCTGGAAGAGCCGGAATAATGTTCATGCTCTACTCTTTTAATGTGTTTCTCGGAGAACCTTGAACATTAGCGATGACGGTGCAGTTTTAAAAGGTTTTTGGCCACGATATTTGATTTAACCATATGTAGTGGCTGGGATTGTGTGCAATTTCCAATATAAATCTTCCGAAAGTAAAGTACGTTGGAATTAATGTGCGTTTCCATTTCATTAATCATCATCCTCATCATTACGGTTGAAATCTTTACCAGTTAAATATAGTGTTTCATAGAATAACACAACCTAACCTAACCCTTTGATTGATGATCTCGGTGTCTTATTTATTATTAAAAAAACAGAACCTTGCTTTAGCTTCTCCTGTTATTTCAGACCCCTCCACACACAGACTGTCAGATTTCTGCTTTTTATTCAACATGGCAGCATTTTGTCACTCTTTCCCATCTATTACGGCATTATTTCTTCTGTTAAGTCAGGGAACGTTTCAGTCTTCTTACTGATTCGCACATACAAACATCATTTTTTGCTAAACTTGTTCACTTTATAGTTATTCGCATGTACTTGGTATCATTACACTGAATTTTCCACCTCTCTAGAGTGTAAATACTTCAACGTCTTTGCAATATTTCGCATTTTTATCTTGAAAATGAGAATGAAAAGAGCTGGATGGAAACACACCCTAGTGTCTCTGTTTCATCTATAGGAAAAAAAAACTGATACGTGTATGTGGAAACTTCTCTGCGTGTCTGCATTTTAGTGCTTTGTTCAAAGTTTAATGCTGAAAATAACTGCCTGCTCTGCCAACAAATGGCACTGATGGATGAAACGGTCCCTGTTTTCATGCATGCTACTGTTTCTTTACTGTAGAAAATATGACAATATTCCACAATCGGCACTTGTTGGATAATTTTCTAATTTTAGGAACATCTTCTGGACATATGTATATACATTACCTCTTATTTGTTCATAGTCAACTCTCTGCTGCACAAACCAACTTGCCATCCATTTTCAAGGCTGCATCCATGAGACCAGGACAAAAGCTCATGCAAAACCTGGATATTGGCTATTTTTTGGATATGCTTAACTTTTTTAGAAATGCCTCCATTTCACTCCTTATCTTCTAATCTTTTTGTGATACAAAGATAGTGCAGATTGACTGATGAATGCATATATTAATGTCATGCATTCTTCATGCGAACAGCTTCGACTGCTGTATATTTTGATTAAATTTGAGGTCACCTGAATATGTGAGAAGAATATTTTTTATTTTTTTTAGCACAAAAGAGGTGAATAAATAACCAAAACCAAATAAGATAACATTGCACTGGTATCGGATATTATTTTAATTATTATTGTAAAAATTGGTATCTGCCCAAAGATGAGAGTGTTTTTGCATTGTTGCTAATGCGATTTTGAGCTCCTGAGCCTTTCCTGTTTTCCCTATTTCAGGCCACTTTGTCCTCCATCTCTCTCCTCTCTCTTATTAACAGATGTAGTGCTTTACCTCCACACATTGCCCATTTGCTGCTACCAGAACTGTCACTCTTTCCCCATTCACAACCCTTTGGGATCATACATTAGCCCCAGCCATCACTCCCACACGTCCCCTCGGTACACAGGAGCTGTTAGGCAGGCTGTCAGAACCGTCATGCCATTAACATATAATATATACTCATGCTGCATATGTCGGCTGCTGCTTCCTGTTTCCATGGTAGTTTTTGTCCAACAGGTTGCACAGTACAGTCCTGATTCTGGCTCTGTGGAAATGAAACTCGACTGAAGGACCATCTTCCCCAATTCTCTTTCCTCAGCCGCATGCAGCTTTACTTTTAATGGGGAACGTCATGCGTATATGTGTATTTGTGCCCTCTCTCGTCACATTGATGTCCTCAAGATGGGGAATTAAACTCAAAGAGCATAACGTCTTCTCATAAGTGGACTGCCACTCCTCATTCCCTGTGCGTGAACACACATGCACGAAACTCGCCACGGACCTTATATTTGAGCAGAGAGAGGAGAAGGAAAAAAAAAAAATACCCCACATAAAATCGTAACCTTCTATCTCACGCAGCCAAACGAGAAATCTAATTTCATGGGAAATTTAATGGAAATAAAAGGAATGATTTCCTCCATCTCCCTTTAATTAGCTCTTTTTAATTACCTCGTCTACAAGATGTCCACAAACCTCAGTGCAGGCTCTGGCTGCTGGAATGTAAATGGAAAGGTATCCCAGCTGATCTCACTCCGAAATGTCAACTGCTTGATTTGGTGCTTTCTCCCATCATCCATCTCTTTTTTTCCCTCATGTCATCGCTGAAGCTGGAAAAAGCGTATGTTATGATATTCAAAGTGGATCTGTGGTCAGGAACATTTGTCATATGCGACACCTCTTTGAATAATCACCTTATTTAATTGGACACCGTGTAAAGCAGCATTTACACGCTTCACTTTGCAGATTGCACAGATGTGCGTGATGTGCTTTGATTCTTGCATATATGTTAAACACAAGATGAAGGGTTGAATTTATAAGCAGGGGCTTGAATCCATAAAGTAACGGGGTAAGCCCATATGGTTTTTATTTCACTACTTCATTTAAGCTTTGATCTGATAAGTCAAGTTTCCATCTTCATCGTCTCGCCAAAAGGTTGAGAATCATGATTGAAGGGAAAAGTGGTGTTTCGGACTAAAGCAGACTAAAGTGAAATAAGTAATCTGTCTGCTGGCATTCATGGTTATACAAGGCACCGTTGGCCTTATTAAATAAAGTAGTAAAGCTTGAGCATCGTACGGTATGAGGGCTTCAAAGTGCATCCTACAGTGTCATACTGTGATGTAGGTGCATTGCAGCACAAGATAATTAAGGTGGAAGAACTCAATCATGAAGGTTTTTGTAGCTTGATGCACATGCAGATACAGTCACATGACCCATTTGGACGTTCAGAGGCTCTGGAGTGAACGAGGGAACACCATCATCTTCTACAACATTGATTCACCAGTAAAACCCACAGACTTTGATCAATGACAGCGGATGGAGACGCTTGTTTTTATGTTCAGTTATTGATATCTTTGCTGAAAAAAAAGTCAATTTTTCTTCAGTTTTATCCGTTTCTGATGTTATAACACTCCACTTAAATCCGAGGTTTTATGGACATCTACGTGATCAGTGAATTACATATAAGAAAGTGTATGATTTACACTGAAAACAGCAAAATGAGGAGGATCATATTACTATAAATTGTGATAAATCACTTAAGTATTAGCATTTGGGAACTGCCACAAAAGTAACATTGGGTCTTTTACGGGTTAATATTGATTTAAATGATTAATTAGCAATGAGTTGCAAATTATTTTCTGACTTCGATGACAGTAATATGTGTTGTTAATTGTATAAAATATGTTACAGTACAGTATTACACAATAAGTTCTAGCTCTAAAAATGACCATTTTCAGTTGCGATGACCAACCTTTAAAGTAGTGTTTTTCAATCTTGGGGCGGTCTGAAATTTCTAGTAATTGATAAAAAATAAGAACGTATTAATTAAAAATCCATAAAAGACATGACAAACTGAAGCTGAAACTGAAGCACTGTGGTTTTGTTTATCTGTCAAAT
>JAPTYQ010000013.1:4541443-4555087 GCA_029814465.1 Ostorhinchus cyanosoma | reverse complement strand
TTTCCCTGGCATTTCTGATCAGCACCCATAAGCCTTACGGTCCATGATAAATAAAGCGATCCATTTCTCTACAGCTGCATTCCTTCCTTCCTCTTCCTTTTTTTTTTCTTTATCCCTTCTCTCGCTGACGTCTTAGCTAATGCGTATTGACAGGGCTTTTGCGTGGTTTTCATTTTTTGCTGACGCGGCGTATTTGCCAGGCTTCCTGCACTAACCCTCCCTCCACACGGCCCACCTCCCCATCCTAAATGGCCTCAGTGTTTCTTTATGGGCTTTGACATATTTCATTAGGCGGATGGTCTTAAGAGGCCTGCCTGGCTTCTTTAATCTGGCTAAAACCCTTTTTCTCTCTGGCTAGAACCGCCGCGAGGAGCGCTTCACTCCTCTAACTCTCCCTCTCTTTTTCCTTTTGCTGCATCTTTATCTCTGTCACGTACTAAAGCTGTCCCACTCTCTCTCTCTCTCTCTCTCTCTCTCTCTCTCTCTCTCTCTCTCTCTTTTCTCATGATTCTCCAGTCTTAGGACTCTCCGGCTGCAGTAGACCTTTTTTTTTTTTTTTTTTTTCTTCGCTTTCATCTTTCGCTACCACTTTTACTCTTTCAATCGCTTCTCTCTTGATTATTCTCTCTCTTTTTCTCTCTCTGTGTCTCCTACTCTTTGTCGCCAAGCTCATCCTCATTTTTGTACCCTCTCCAAACCTTCATCTCTCTTTCTTCTCCCTCTCGTCTTGTGCATCCGATTCTTTCTTTACAATCACTTTCATTCTCTTCCTTTCAACAGGCTGATCCTTTTTTCCCTCTTTCTCTCTCTCTTTCTCTTTCTCTCTCTCTCTCTCTCTCTGTTGTCTACAGTCCTTTCTCTTCTCTCACCGTCCTCTGCAGCTCTGTATCTGTTCCAGCTTTATGTGATTATGGTGAACATGCTCCTCTGAGTTTCGTCTACTAAGTCAACCCCAAAGCAGCATCTAATAGCCCGTATATATATATGTGTGTGTGTGTGTGTGTGTGTGTGTGTGTGTAGGTGTGTGTGTGTGCACGCACTCTTCATCGTTGGCAGCCAGAGGAGTAATGGACATATATCCCTTCATTCATCCCTCCATTTCTCTCCCTCAGAGTCTAACATCTCCCCTGGCAGCAGGCTGCCCTCTTACAACACACCTGGGAATGCATCCAGCAAACACACACATACACACGCACACACACGCACACACACTCACACACACGCACACACACTCACCGACACAACACACACTCATAAAAAAAAAACTGAGAGATTTCTACTGCAATCCTGCCTCTCAGCCATCATGCACCTTATGGGTTTGTTTGTGGTGTTCTCTGCTTCAGGTTAACCCATGAAGACCCAGGACTATTTTTGTGGCAGTTCCCAAATTATTATTATTTTTTTTTTTTTACTTTTCTCAAGCGATTTATTGCCATTTATGCTAAAATTATGCTCTGTATTTTGCATTCCTGAGTGAAAATCAGGTATTTTCCTATATTTAACTCACTGATGTCCGTAAACTTGAGTGTTATTATATAAAAAGCAGAGAAAGAGTGACTTTTTCAGTGAAATATATCAATAACTTGAACATAAATCATTGATCAAACTCCATGGGTTTTACCAGTGAATCAATGTTGAATGTTGTTGAATTTTTCCTCTACATTTAACCTTCTCTTTATCCTAATTTATTGTAATTTTACCCTCTGCATTTTGGATTTTTCAGTAAAAAATCTGGTATTTTGCATATTTTATTGGCTGATATTCATAAAATCTCCGATTCAAATTGAGGGTTATTACATTAAAAACAGAGAAAACTGAAGAAAAAGTGACTTTTTCAGCAAAATATAACATCAGCTGAACATAAAAACAAGTTTCTTCATCCATTGTCATTGATCAAACTCCATGGGTTTTACTAGTGAATCAATGTTGAATGTTGTTGGATTTTTCTCTACCATACTTCTTTACCATTAACTATAATTTTACCTTCTGCATTTTGGATTTTTCAGTAAAAATCAAGTATTTATCATATTTGATTGACTGACGTTCGTAAAAAGCTCAGAGTAAATTGAAAAGTTACGTCAAACTGACTTTTTCAGCTAAATCTATCATTAACTGAACATAAAAACAAGTGTGTCCATCAACTGTTATTAATCAAACTCCATGAGTTTCACTGGTGAATTAATGGTGTAGAAGATGATCGGTGTTTCCATGGTAACTACGGAGCCTCTGAACGTCCGAATGGCTCATATCTGATGACCATGAAAAGACAACAAACTGCATTTTATGGCAATTATTTACATGTATTGATAGGATTAGTGGATCGACAGTTATTTAGCATTTTATATCAGTGAATGATTTTGGTCGGCAGTGGATGTTTGGGTCTTTATGGGTTAAGGCTGCAGGATTAATTACCTCATGTGACAACAGGTCTGCAGGCTTTGTACTAGCAGGGAGATTTATTATATTAAACCAAGTCCTCTCCAAAAAAAAAAAGTGCTGGAAGATGGAAGAACTAGCCACAGCATCACACAGGGAGGGATGTTTTTAACAGAAATATGGTCGGACGAAGTAATAAAAAAAAAAAAAAAAAAAAATCATACAGACGCATAAAAATGCCCAAGATTTTAATGAATTTTCTCAGAGGCGGTGAGTGAGGATAGGAGAGGACGGGCAAGCGACGGCGCCTGAAGATAAAGAAACCGTAGTAGCTGCAACCAAATGAATCTGTTCATTCACTTTCCTCTATTCAAAGTGAAAATAGCCACACGCGTACCTGTCAAACATCCAAGATTGTAACACCAACGAAAACAAACCCAGTCAAATCTATGAAATGTAGGAAAAAATACAAGCACGGTCGGGTTATTTCAGGTGCAGAGAGTAGAATTATGGTCTGTCAAGTGGGAAAGCGGGCCTAAATCACTTCTAGTGTTGAGGCCAAGGTGGATTTACTTGAAACTACACGTGAAATAGGTCTTTTTAACTTCATCATGACTGAAACTCTGTAGAAGTAGATGATATTTGCACTGAACTGGATCAGTATTATGAAGCGGTCTTTGTCATGTGAGCGTACAAGTGTCTTCCAGTATCAAAAATCAATAGGAAATAAGACATAAAAGGGGAAAAAGTCTCATTCTGGGTTGGATGTGCTGCTGCGTTGTGCGTTTCCCACTGTTTTCTGGTGGTCAGCGTCGGTTTCCTTCCCCGCTGCAGTGATGGCGTTTGGTGTTTCCCCGCTAACGGCTAGCCCTGCAGCACAGAGGCATCAGTCTTGTTTCTCCTCTGCAGAATGAGTCTTTAAAACCAGCCGCCTCGCCTGCCAGCGCTGAAGCCTCCGCTTTGTTTTCATACTGTGCCTGTCGCTGTCGTTCCCTCCTAACCTCACTCTATTTGCCTCCCACTCTTTTCTCTTCCTCCCTTTCGCTCTTAACATCCGATGCGTCCTTATTTATTTGAGATGAAAGTCAACACATTGCGCCAATTTCAGCTGATTGATCATCGGGTGTCTGCAGAGGCCATCTGTGTGTTATTCTTCTTTTTTTTTTTTTTTCTGTGCTTTTAAGGACTTCTTCTGCCCGTGCGAGGAAAAGAAGGATGGATATTGATTAGAAACCTGTTAAAATCGGATCGACTTGAATGACAAGCACATTTATATAGACATCCAAATCTTACATTTCTGCAAAACGCACATTTATGTACAAAAAAATACTACTATTCCAACACTTCTGCACAAATATATACATTACAGTGTTTAAGCTGCGAAAATACAAGTCGTTTTTTTCCTATAAACTTATTTACACACTTGCTTTCTAGCAGTATGGCTCACAATATCAGCTGATTGTTACAGTAGTTAATGATAGCACTTAATACTAACAGCACATTTTTTGTAAATGGAAACATTTTCCTGTCATTTTACCATTTTACACGTAAACGTCTTATCATTTATAGGTCATTATGATCGTATTTTTTACATTTTATGAACACATAATCACCAAAAACGAACAAACAAACCTCACTTGGGTACACTACATTCACATTATTCAGTCCTTCCACCATTCCCGGTTCTGTAATCAATCCATTTATTCCATTTTTTTATCTATTTGGGCTTCTTTTTTCCATTGTATATATTCCTTCAATAATTGTGATCTTTTATTGGTGGTTCTGTCTTTCCCCAGTTCCTTGTAAGAGCTTTGTTGCAAGTCACTAAAAGTACCTTCACCAAGAATATGTCATTTCCTGCTACATTTCCATTCGACAAGTCACACAAATACAGCCTATCGCAGGTTCTGATTGTATTTTACTGGTCTGACCCACTTTGGATCAAATCAATCTGTACGTGGAACCTGAACTAAGAGGATTTTGACACAGTTGATTGGTAATATCTTGAGTGTAATTTTTTTTTTCATCCCACGGGGTGAATCGGACCCTTTGGTGGCCTGGTTTTGGTCCGCAGGCTGTATGTTTGACACCTGTACCATAGATTGTCAGTGTAAAAGTTAAGTTTCTTATGTATTTGTTTAGTAAAAGTTTAGTTTTTTTGATCAGACAGTCTCAACTCACAGTCAACTCACACTTGAGTCCATACGTTCAATATTCTGCTTACTATAGATCAGGGGTGTCAAGGGTCCACATATGACCTAATGTGATCTGAAGTGGGCCGGATCATTAAAATAATAATAATAATATACAAATAATATCAATTCCAAAATTTGTTTCTTATTTCTATGTTTTAGAGTGAAAAAAAGTAAAATTACATAATCAAAATGTTTACATCTATAAACTCTTTTACGAAAATGTGAAAAACATGAACAAAATAAAATTTGTTCTGAAAAAAAGTGCATTTTTAACAATTGATGCCATTATTTGGACTTCCCAGTGGATCTACAAATGCACAAAACATTTACTAACAGGCAGAATATTCATACAATTACGCTTAATTCTCTTCAGACATTTCAGGTCGTTCATATTTGTTGTAAAACGTTAGTCTGTAAGTGTAAAAAAAAATGTGTAATTGTCCTTTTTTTTAACACTAAAACAAAGATAAATGTGTGGTTTTCATTAGTTCTAGTTTATTACGTTTATGACCCATTTTAGATCAAATTGACCTAAAATTATTTCAACATCCTTGATTGTTAATATCTTCAGTGTCATTTTTTATTTCACTAATTCATCCTGAGGGTTGGATTGGACCCAGTTTTGGACCCGGGCCGCATGTTTGAGACCCCTGGTATAGATGGTTCTTCCTCTGTTTTTTTTTGTTTTTGTTTTTTTTCCTCACTTCTGGTGCATTAGTGTGCTTTAGATGAAATATCCTGACTTTAGCATAAGGCTAATAGTTCCACCTTCACTACAGTTCTCCCTCACTGCACAAACATGAGCCTCCATGCTTTTACAAATGGCACATGTCCCATTCTACGCAGTCTGCTGCAGCCCTCATCCATACCCTGCCACCCCGCCATGCTTCTCTAATCCAGTAGAGGTAAGCAGTAATTATGAAATGGCCTTTTAAGTCCCCTCCACTTATTAAAACCATTCATCTAGTTGGAGGCTAAATACATACAGCCCATATGTCCCCATCCTCTCATACATCTAAACAGCTAAACACAATTACAGCCGGAGCAGCGCCTCCGTCCAACTCCGTCTCCTGCCTCTGATATAGCGGAGTGGATGCAAATGTTGACAGAGGGGTGTGTAATGATCGGACAGCTCGCAAATTGAAGTGGAGTTTTGATTGGCTATAACGGCAATTGGAATTTACATTTATTGGAGGAATTGTTTGTGAAGTTTGTTGCTTCCATTAGGAATTCCAGACATGTACTTTTTAAGATCACACTTTTGATTTTCTCTGGAAACATCTTAACTTTCCTCCTTTATACATCAATCTTTTGAAGTATTTGAAGTGATGCATACAGTATAAATCCATCTATTTCTGCTCCTGTTGCTCCGTATCAGTTTTATACTTGGTTTTATTACGTTGTTGGTAAAAATTAACCGTAGCTTGAAGTTAAAGCTCTGTATATTTAAGCTGCAGTCAGTGCTCGGTAGTGTTTTTAGCCTCTTTTCCATAATTCCCTTTCAGCATATATTAATTCAAGTGGTCTGAGAGGACATGAGAGTTCTGCATCTGCTCCTTGCGTGCATTTTCAGGCGGTAAAAAATGAACCTTGTGACGTCTTGATTTTAACTAGGATGGCGACTGACAGCTGTAGTTACCTGTGATTGTTCATAAGGAAGGCGTGTAAATGTAAAAAACGGCTTTTCTGTCTTTATTTTCTCGGCTGTTTTGATTTGGAATGAGAGGATGAAGTGCTGTAGGTGGGTGTGTGGTGTTTTTACCTCAGATTTGAACTCCTGCAGCTGTAAATTGTAACGCTGCTGCTTGGATGATGGATCCAAAAATGGCAGGTTCTCTCTGACTCCTGTTTATAAAAAAAAAAAAAAATTGCAACTTCTGGGTTATTCACTTTTTTTGGACCCTCTAATAACTGTAATAGATGTCTTTAAGTAAGTTTCCCTTTGAATCCGACTATCAGAGCTTTGGTTTATTAAGTAATCATGCCATGTCTATTATAATTTCACCATCAAAAATGTTCTAACATAATTATTACATCAATCGTTTCATCATTTACAGCACCTAACCTGTTACCGTAACCTAACTACATTTTACATTAGTAGATGCAAGAGGTGTGACGTCACCTTAAGTGTCTAAACTTGTTTTGAATCCAGTAGTTTATGATTTTTCTGTCTCATGTTGGCTTTTTGGAGCTAAAAATACATGAGGTCAGATGTGAGCTAATACTAAGTAAAATAAGTCGCTTTTCTATTGGATATATGCACAAAACTTTACCAATATTTACTAAATGTCGAAAAAACAGAAGTGCATAATGTCTGTTTTTCCATTAAATCACAAATGCGTTGATTTGTGTATTTTTTATCGTGGGATGACACGAGAAGTCATTCCATAAACATGGCAATGAACGTAAATATCATGTTGTTTTCAGATATATTCATTATTTTTTATATATTTCCCCTCTATCCTGTGCTAAATTAAAAAATGATGTGGTTTCCTGGTTTGTCCACACATACCACGCCATGTTTCTTTTAAAACTCTTCTTCTTTGCTTGTTGTAACGTCCATCAACATCCGTTTTTTTGTTTACGTGACTGCGAATAAAGGTCTTTCCATTGCTTTTTTGCACAATATACCAATTTTGCAACGCCCGGAATACCACCTTTTGCCAGCGCAAAAACTTTTTATCGAAAAACGAGAGTTTTGTCGAAATTCTCGTTTTTCCATTAGGTAAATTTTTATGCACAAGTTGTATTTGTGATATTTGAGGGTCAATGGAAAGTTTTGTTAGTAGAAAAAACTAAATGCAACTCCAGTGGAGCTGTTGGTCAGAAAAATATATGTTTCAGTAAATAAACCAAACTCTGAAAGTCCAACAGCATCCGAGGGAGCTGCCATAAAGACCTGTCAATCAAAGCCTGACGGAGCAGACATCAAACCCTTCAGATCTGATCAATACGGAGGTGATTTAAAGACGGACCATCAAATCACTTATTGGACATTTCACATAAAACGGATAGAAAAGAGTCAGTCTTAGACAAAAAAATGTACTTGTATATGTATTTTTAGAGAAAAGAATGTAGGTCGAAGGTCAAGGTCACCAAAAAAGTGTTTCCGCAATGATAAGAGAAAGGGCAAATCAGGTAAAACGTTTGCAAGGGGCGGGGTTTGTTGTTTGATATCTCACTGCAAAGTTACTCTTAAGGTGATTATGTCTTATTTTGACGAGAAATGAGAAAAATACACTCTGATTTAGATTTTTTTTTTTCCTTTAAGTTAAGATTACATTTTCAGTGTTGTATGGTCAGTGTTTTCGCTACGTTAGCTCTTTACATCTTTTACAATTGATTCTTCTCCAAACTGGTACTTTTATCTAAATATGAGAGCAGCTGGCGCCAAAAAAGCTCCGAAGCCACAATCAAAGCTTGAACTGTATCGACCACAAACGTCCACTTCTTTTATCCATTCTACAGTGAAAGTGGCTTCCTGCTGCAGGGTAGATGAGATTTATCATTACGAGAGCCCTCTCTATTATACAACTAGCCGTGTAATCCATTGTTTCCGCGAATAAAATAATAATAATATTATTGCTGCTTTTCAATCCGTCATGTGCCTCAGACGGCGACGCCTTTTAAACCCCTTGACATCCCACCGTTGCTTTCCGACAAGGTTTAAAGGCCTATATTCCGTGCATTTAATCTAATGTACAGCAGCGGAGATTAATGTCATGATGCAACACCGTTTGTTGTTTTTAACCCAAATCCATTCATAAACATTTACCGAGATGACATTGTTGATATCTTTTGTAATTGAAGAACTTTAAAAGCTCCTATTGAATTAAGTCGCTTTTATTGGAACGGCAGCAAAAGGCCGGGACTCATGGATCTATTGGCTTTTTTTTTTTACAGGTGTGTGTATGCAGCTGCGTTTTTTTTTTTTTTTATAGTACAGGGCAGGTTAGGGCTTGTTTTACTGGCCTTCAACACAACGGCTGCTGGTTTTACTGGTCCGCTCTGAGATTGGAAACCTGATGGAAATGTGCATGTGTCCGTTTGTGTCTTACATGTGTGTGTTTTTGGTGATGCCGTTGTGTTGTTTGTGCGAGCGTGGACTGGACTTGTGTGTGTCCCCCCCCCCCATTTAAGCGACGAGACCCCCGTTCACCGTTGGCCGAAGTGTCTCCTTGGCAACTCGTCATCACCCTTCTCATACACACACATACACAGTCACCTTCCCCTTACCTCCACCACCCCCGGCGGTTTTGATGGAGGGGGCACTTTTCTTGTAACCGTGGCAACCTTTTTCCAGCCAGTGTGTTGCAAAGCTGCTTGCTGTGGAGTGCATTGTAGTTCACTTGATAAGTAAGTGTTAAGATCCTGCTGAGACGCTGTGGGATGGTTGAGCTGTGTGCCCCTGTGTATCAGTGTGTGTGTGTTTTCATTATTAGGGGCAAAAATATGGCGATACGATGCAAATCGCAATAATAGGATCACGATTAGAAGTGTAAAAAAATGTCAGCTCTGATATTTCATTGATATTAAAAAGTAATGTATCTGTATTTTTTTTTGGTATCTTTTCAAATGCAGTTTTTTGTTTTTTATTATTATTATAATTATTTAACGCCGTCTTATTACATGACGGTTATTTGAAGCATCCTAAAAAAAAAAACGAGGAGGCTGATGTTAGTTCCCTTGATGGGATTGTACAAAAATAATATTACGACGTTCGTTATGAACTAATAGAATATGAACAGTTGTATGTATCGGTGTAAAAAATGGCGAATACAAATGAAATGTTTTCAACTGTTGCAGCAAAAAAAAAAAAAATCACTTTATTGCATTTTTGCAATGTGGGAATAAGTGACAAAAAATGCTAATGTATACACGATTTAATAAATAATTACACTTAACGCAAATCTTTGGGTGGCGATTATATGTGGTCATAGTGCACGTCTGCAGTATTTGTTATGTCAGTGTGTCCCGGTCCTAGGATGCAGGTGTGTCACATCCACTTTTAAGGTGACAGTTTTTTTTTGTTTTTTTTTATTAAAAGTACAAAGCGGCGTCATGGATGGGTGTTCGTCCTTGCAGGGCCTGTCAACACAGTGGAACCCCGAGGCTACGTTTCAGGCAAAGACTTCACTGCTGTCTGTTCAATACAAACATGACAGCATTCAGCCTCTACACAAAGCTACAATCCACACACACACACACACACACATACCGTCGACGGCGGTGCGCGGCTTGTGTTTGTGCAGTACGCGACCGACTGTATGTTTACCGATACGTGGAGGTACTGCGCGCATAATTAGGAAAAATCGAGGAACGCCAGTGCCGCTTTGAAAGTGATAATTGGTAGGTTTTGTGTTTTCAGCAGTATTTTGTGGTATTATTCCGGTGTTGTGTATGTATATACTTGCGCGGTGTTTCAAACTCGCGTCAATCACAAGTTGAAGTATTGTTTGTAGGCCGCTGTGGAGATGCTAGCCAAAGACGTTTTTATTTTTTTTATTTATTTATTTTTCTCCCCACTGTACAACTGAGCTGAATTTTTTTTCTTTTGAATGGTTGTCAACATAAAATCACTCCCAGCTCAATTTATTTATTTATTTTTTTTATCTCTCTGCTTCACATCCACACTGAACTAAACCAAAAGTCCAAACTAACCGCCATTTTTTTTTTTTTTTTTTTTTTTTTACATTTCGTTAGTTTTGCTTTCACATTATAATTTAGTCGCAAATACATAATGTTGCAACATCCTGGCATTTTTTTTCCTCTGCATGTGCTTCATTTCACTGGACTTAACCCATAAAGACCTGATGCTGCTTTAATGACATTTTCATTGAATCTAACCTTTCGTATTTGATTTATCACCATTTATTTATAACATTATCCTCTATGTTTTGTATTTTATCTGTATAAATCAGATATTTTCCTGTATTTAATTTACTGTTCATGTAAATGTTCATAAAAGTTTGGATTAAAGTTGAGGGTTATTAGATCAAAAACAGAGAAAAGTGCAGAAAACCTGACTTTTTCAGTAAAATACATCATTAACTGAACATAAACCAAGTATGTCTGTTTTTTACACCAATTATTAACTTGTATTGACAGGATTAGTGGATCAACAGGGATTAAACAGTTAAAATCGGTAAATGCTTTTGGTCGGTGGTGGATGTTTGGATCTTTATGGGTTAATATTGCTTGGTTTATAGACAAGTGTGCTTCTAATATTTGCATATTGTTAACAAATATAATTCACTTACTGTCATTTCATTAATTTCTTCTTCTTTAACCTTCCATTTGGTCTTTGGACGACCATGTAATTATACAAACTACTCAAAGGTATGTTCCCCTTCCACTGTAACCCATGAGACTTAACTTTGGTCAAATTTTTCAATCGCATTTGATGTGTGCAAACATTTACACATCTAATGATTTTCCTTTTATTTCATTTCATTAATATTAACCCTGTAAAGCCTGAACCATTAAATCATTGACAGAAAACTCCAGTTCTTTGAAAATAGAGCCTTTATTGGTCCTTTTTTTTCTTTTTTTAAACATCAATTTCCATTCAATTTTGTATCATATTTGATACACCGGGTCTCAATGCCCAAATATTATTCCTTTTGAACAAGCAAAAACATAATATAACACAAACTTGTCTAATTTTTTGCTGAATTGCCAAAGTTTTTCCTCCTTCCTCATTCATTTCAGTCTTGTAGTGTCACTGAAAAGGCCTCTGGTGAAAGAATTCCTCCCCCTGGTGGATTATCTGTGCATTGCATGTATCCAATTGTATACACCAGGTTTTTCAAGAAAAAAAAGATCACACTGATCATGTAGAGGGCTTCAAAACTCATATATCATTTGGAATTATAGGGTTATAAGCCATGGTTTGTGGTAAAAAAGCAAAAATACTCAAGTGAATGGCTCAGTGGACTGCATCTCTCATCACACTCGATATATTTCACCAACATCAACACGTCCATCACCTTTTCTTTTTTACATTTCACCTTAATCCCTGGAGAGAGAATTGAGAATGCATCAAAAAGGTAAACATCACTATAAGTCTGGTCATGTCGAAGCTAAAAAGACATCAGGGGTGTCGTCTGTGTATTTATGTATTTTCACAGGCAGAAACGAAAACAGTTTTACAGCAAACAGCCACTTTTTGACATGGAACATCTTTTAAAGTGACAAGCAAGTTACGTGTAAATGATGCATCATTCAAACTGGATCAAAACATTAAACTATGGGGCAAAACATATAAAGATGCATTCCATATGTGCAAGTTTATGTGGAATTGCTGCACCACTTTGCAGATATTTATTTTACTACTAGAAGCTCAAACTACGGGCTTTCAATTCAATTCAGTACATTTTTTTTTTTTACTATTTATACATATATATTCTTTTAAGACTTTATTTTCCTATTTTCACATAAACATGTACATCAGCATCGAACATATGAACTAGTCCAAAGTAAAACGACATACAAACAACAAACCCCGCCCACCGCAAGGCTCAGTTAGACTGTCTTTTACCATGAAAAAAAGCAAAATAAAATAAGTTCGACTGGAAGGGGATGCCTTGAATGAAATTTACAAAAAAAGTTCCAAGTTAAAGTGAAATCCCTTCGCTTTTTTTTTTTTTTTTTTTAATCTATTCTGTATTTGAGCTTTTCCAGCAGTAGCAGGGAAAGTACCTTCTTCACCCATTTTAGAAAAGATGGGGTTTTGTCTGATTTCCAGTTGAAGAGGATAAGTCTGCAGGCAATCAAAGGTGCAAACGCTACAACTTTTGCTCGCAATTTATTTATTTTACAGAGGAATTATGGTCTGTTCGCAAATATGTGAGAGTTCAGTAAATGTTTTAAGAGAAGGGCACATTCAAAACATGAGGAAAGATTTTCGCTGGCTTGTCCATTGAATCATGTAAATTCGGGATTTTATTGTCATTGTATAAAAAAAAAAAAACAGAAACAAAAACGTGATTGAAGTTCAAGCATCTTCAGGCAGACATACACTGTAAAAATGTGATTTATTTTGTCATTTCTAGTCAAAATATCTCATCACACTTAAAATAAGACATAATCACAGAAAGAGTAAGTTTTCAGTGAAATATAAGAACTTGCCAATATTTTCCAGATCTATTATCTGAAAATAAGTTCTTATACGTCAGTGAAAAGTTACTCTTTAGGTGATTTTGTCTTATTTTAAGTGTGATGAGACATTTTACTAGAACTGACAAATCCACTTTTTCCCTTTTTTCCCAACAGTGTCGTGCTTATTCCTCTTTTGCATTTTGCTTCATGATCCGTATACTTCTTTTCCATCTTTTCTACCAATGATTCCACCTCACATTTGTGACTTTTATGTCCACTCAGGCTTAAAATGTAACTTTTAAACCAACTTCTCTCCTACTTTTGCCACCAAAAGCAGCCCAACAGGAACATCGGAGTATTTGATCTTGGTCGGAGGGTGTACAGCTGTGAAGGGCATGGTCGGTCGTCCTGGCCCTGTTTGGCTGTTAGGCTGTTTGTCAAATATGTGCACCAGCTTGAATCAGTGGCAATCAGGCAGACATGATGCGAATGGATCCGTGAGAGCATCTGCTGGCACAGCGGGCAGCGATATGTGATAAACGCTGATTTCACCCTCCATTGGATCGAGCTGGCAATGATAGCCACCTCTCCCCCGCACATCCATCCTATTAAAGCCTCATTATTCATTTACCTCCAGCCTCAAACGCCTGACATGCATGGAATGAGTGCAGTCAAAGCCCGACGCACACTCACACACGATCTGACCCGAGTGGGCAAGCGCGTTAACTTTTCCCTCATATTTCACTCAAGTGGTCAAGGACATACATCGGTATCTTTTCCAGGCATTATCCGGACTTTTCTTATTCATACTTACACCCGAATTCTTTTCTTTTTTAGCTCCACACGTGCCCACGCGCTTCCACTCGTCTGTGTATACTGCGGCAGCGCTCTGGCAAGGAGCTTAATTCTATCAGGCTGCGAGCTGGACAGCCATAATTACATTTGTGACACAAATCCTGCCTCTCAAATTGAG